>VMDO01000999.1:113496-238417 GCA_007922755.1 Pedetes capensis
TGTTTGTTTTATTGATCTTGGCCATTCTTACTGGTGTAAGGTGAAATCTCAGAGTTGTTTTGATTTGCATTTCCCTAATGGCTAGGGATGTTGAGCACTTTTTCATGTGTTTCATGGCTTTATGGACCTCTTCATTTGAGAACTGTCTACTCAGTTCCTTTGCCCATTTGTGTATTGGGTTGTTTGGTTTTTGGGGAGTACAACAACAACATTTGTATAGCAGCTTCACTGCCTTGATTATCCTGGGCTCCTGTTAATATATGGATTGTTTTGTCAGCTGGGTTATTGAGTAAAGCCTGGGCTTTAAAAAATAAAATCTCACCATGGAAAAGCCACTATCAGCCATTCACACACTGACCCCATTTCATGTCCATAAACGGGCCTATCCCATCTCACCTTCACTTTCATGCCCCCTCTAGTCTCTCTTGTAGTAAAGGAGACACACACAGAACCACTCCTTTTATAGACTTACTAGGTTAGTTATTCATAAGAAAAAATTTTAAACACACATACAACCAGGCAAGCATGGAAGCAGCTGGGAGCACATTTTGCAAAGGCATAAATATGAGACTACCAATTAAAAAGACTTGTTTCAAAGAAAGAATTACTCACAGTTTATTCAAGATGATCACAATATGTTTAAAAAGGAGCCTGAGACTGACTCCTGCTGGGGTGATAGGTGGAAGACAAAAACATATTTAAAAAACAAACCAGTTCTCCACAGACAACTCTCTGGCACACCCCAGAAAGCACACTTTGGCTGGTCAGAAGCCTAGACTTATGTTCCGGGAGAGGGGTCAGGAACCATGGGCACCAGCCATTGGAAAGCCTGTGCCTCAAAGTTGAGACAACAGAGAAGCCACTGGAGCATCTGACCAGGAATCAGATAGCACAGAACACAGTCTCATTTCTGGCTTTGGGAGACTGATCCAAATGAACCGATCAACTCACATTGCCAAGTATTTTCTGAGTATCTACTATATACATGTCACTTGAAAACCTGCTGGAGAAACTGAATTTGACTATTGCAGAGCTGACAGACCTCTTCAAAATCATCTGTCTCTTCCCAGCTATGAGATCCTTGCTTGATCTTCCAAGCTCAGTTTCCTCCCCTGTCCAAAGGGGACAATAAGACTCTGTTGCCTATGATAACATTACAAGGATATGAGTAGCTAATTGATGTAAGGCATTTAACAAAAATGGGCTCACCATTTATTTTAGCTGTCATCAGAATAACAGTTACCATCTTAAAGGGCTCAACTGTTTGTTGTATATTGTGTGTTTTGTTCACTGTGTGTTACCCATGTTTCGTGGAGGTCTGGGGGTCCCTGGAAGATTTCCATGAGGTGCAACGGAGGCTCAGTCAGGACAGGCTCCATCCCCACACCACTCAAACTGCTCAGCTTGGGCCTGTTTTATATACTAAACCTCCATGCAACACATAATTAAACTAAAGAATTCTATTACTTGGCAAGAAAAATAACTGAAAATTACTAATGTAATATTCTTCTATTTTTTAAAACCACTGAGGAAGCTAGAACAGAAGCCAATCTGGGCTTTTTTGACTCTCAGCTTAATTATCTTTTCATCACACAAGGTTGGAAGCTGGAGGCTGGGATGGGGAGGAACCAGGTTTCTTTTTACAGCCAAGCCTAAAGTTCTAATGTCCAGACCTTGGCTCTGACTAAAGGCCATCTCTGGAAACCCTGGCCCCCCCAGGGGGAAAAAGGAGTGTTGCCCACAGCCTCCTACTCCTGGGGGACAGAAATCCACTCCCGTTGGCACCTGAAAGCTATTCTGACCATCTGAGCACCGCCCCCCTCCCACCACCCCCCCACACACTGTATCAGGTGCAGTTGCTCCACACTGAGGACCCTGGTCCAAGGGCTCCAAGCCCAAGTTACCATACCAGGATCATTGTACTCACAACTGCCATGATTGTAGCTTTATAATAGCAGTAGTCAAAATTTCTTGAGCATTTACCTTTTTGCCATTCACTACACTAAGTGCTGTACACACATTATTTCATTTAACCTTTAAGATAATTCTGTGAAACAAAGTGTCATTATCTCCATTTTGCAGAAAACAGAAGTGAAATCCAGAGAGTACCCGGGTCCTTTTTGCCCAGCTGGGAAGAATGGGGCCAGATGCTGCCCCCATTTGACTTCCTTTCCCACCTAGTCCACACATTGTCTCCCCAACTCAGGCCCACAACTCTGGAAAAGACACACAGGCTCTGAAGGATAACCATGACAGTCAAGGACAGCTGCACTTTAGGGATGGGGGATGGGAAGATGACCAGGACATTACAAGACAATCAGGTAGAAATTTTGCAGGCAACATAGGCTGGAAACAAGCAAAAAAATTGCCAGTGCCACTCATAAACCCAGAAAAACCACCAGGGAAGCACCTAGATCCTGTTGTGAAGACCATTCCAACACCAATTTCTCCAACACCCATTTCTCCAGCTCCACCCTCCTCTCCTCTAGGTTCCAGGTATGCATGCGCAGGTCAGTGCCTCCCCACAGGGTTCTGCACACAGTGGGCACTCATGTGTCCCCACCTGCCTGCTTTAGAAGAACCCACAGCACATCCTACGGTTCCTCTGCCCCAGATCAACTCACTCCCGTCAGGCCTCCGAGAGGGAGAGGATGTGCTTAAGGCCAAGGCCACATCCCTGCCAATGCCAGCTCCCCCTATCCTCCCACTGCAGCCTTCCCCCCATTATTCCTGGATCAGTTTCCTCACCCTGTGCTAATTCTTCTCCCTCTCCGGTATTTACACCCTTCAGATACGTGCAGGCTGTTAGCATGTACCCACTTAGTCAAGCAGCGCACATTAAGTTCTTTTCATCTTTCCTCATAAATCAATCCCTTAATCCCTCCAAACCCTTTAATCGTACTCGCTGCTCCTCTCTGAACTCCATCCAGCTTCCTCGAGTCCCTGATAGTGTTGTGACACAGGGCTGGATGGGAGGCTCCAGCTGCTGACTCACGAAACTCCTTCCATGTCAAGGGGCCCAGGGCATGCACAAACGCACGCACATGCAAACATGCACATGTGGCTCATCTGGAAGGGGGCACCACGTGTAAACACGCATACATGGCTCATCTGGGAGGGGGGCACCCTGCCTTGCCAGCTGCCAGTTCCCAGCACTCATGCCGTAGTCCAGCATCGCAAAGCGACCTGTGGGTATCTATACAGATGCACAGCACCCATAAGCCTTTTAGTGCCATACATAACTTAAAGCAGGGGAGAAGGAGGGCTTTTCAGGAAGTTTTATAGGTCCATAAGATTTTCACCAGTTATTCCCACACAGTCCCTAAAAATAGAGATAGTGCCACTGAGACAAAGGGGGACTTAGGGGCCGAAGAAAAGGCCATATTAGAGCCCCAGGCCATAAGCAAGTAAAACCATAATGAGACACTATGATACACCCACCAATTAATGGTTATAATTAAAACGACTGACATCAAATGTTGGTGAGGATGTAGAGGAACCAGAACTCTCATATGTTCTTGGCAGAAGTAAAAATGGAACACCTTGGGAAAAGATCTGGTGAATTCTTCTAAAACTAAACACACAAGGACCCCAGGACCCAGAAATTCCACTCCCAGGTATTTACTCAAGAGATGTGAAAATATATGTATGCACAAAAGCTTGTATACAAATGTTCACAACAACCCAATCCCTAAAATCCAGAGGCAGCTCAGCTGACATTCAACAAGAGAAAGAATAAACCATAGCATATGCATATGCATACACAGCTGTGTATGCATACTGTGGCATCCGATCTCGTCAAATCTCAGAAGCTAAGCAGGGTGGGACCTGGTTAGTACTTGGATAGGAGACATCCTGGGAACACCAGGTGCTGTAGGCCTGGGAGAAGGACCAGCAATCCACTCCCAAAAATCAATCAGCCATTGAAAACCCTATGAACAGCAGAGAAGCACCAACAATACTGTTTGACCTGGTGTACATAGGGTCACGATGAGTAGGACACCAACTTGATGGCGCCTAACCACAACAACAACATGCACACACTGGGAGAGTACTCAACAATAAAAAGCAGCAAACTGCTGCTTTACACAAGGTAGATGAATTTCAAACACAGTGTGCTGGTGAAGGAGGCCTCACATACATAAAAATACACACTCTACAATCCCAGTCATATGAAGTCCTAAAGCAATTCAAATTAAGCTATGGTGCAAGCCAGACTGCTCCTGAAGAGAAGGCAGCAGGGATTAACTGGGAACGGACCTGAGGAAATGTTCTAATTTTGATGAGGGGTTGGATTCCACAGGTGTGCACATTCATCAAAACTCAGAATGATATATTTAGGGGTCGTGCATTTCTCAAAAGGAAAAAAAACAATACTGAACACAAGAAAATGATAAGCACGCTGAGTGTTTAAGAATAGGATACTGACGTCTGCAATTTACTGTGAAATGCATGAAAAACCATGATGGACTGGGGACAGGGGTGGGGTAAAGGAGGCAGAGTACAATATCCATGGAAGAACCTGGATAGGGGATATACACATGTGTTCACTATATGATTCTTTCTGTTTTTCTGCAGATTAGAAATCTGTCATCAGAAAATGCTGGAGGTGGGAAAAAAACTTGACTCTTTCCACTTTTGACTCCTTAGAGCCCATGGAGCCATGAATGCCACACTGACATTCATCATGATTTTTATCATCCTGTCACTACCTCAACACTTGCCACTTACTTTGGATGTGGCCAACTCTCCAGTCACCCTTCTTTACACTGTCTACCAACCTCTTTTCCTCCCTATTGTCTGTCAATCTCTCTATCCCCAGGGGAAAGTGTAGGCAGAGGTTCTCACCCAGGGATGCCTGCAGGAGAGGCAGGAAGTGGGGAGTAAAGTCCACAGTCCACCTGAAACAATATGAAAAACTCCCACAAACCTATACATGTGCATCTTCTGGGACAAAGGTCCAGAGCTCTCCTCAGGTTCTCATAGAGGTTTGTGGCCCAGGAAGGCTCAAAGCACAGCTTAAAGACCTCTTGAACTGCACTTCCAAAAGTTAGGTCAAATAATGCTTCTAATTTAGAAATCCCTCCATTTCTAATTGTCAAAGTACAAAGACCTACCTCGTGTAAAGGGAAAGAGTGCTGCTGAAAAAATAGTCACTCATAGGCCTAAACAATATCTCTAGCTGTGTGCTAACATTAGGGTTATTCAATATAAAATATAACTAAATTTATGACATACAGTATTGATCAAGTTTTTTTAACAAAAGCTTTTGATTATAAAATTAATACATGAAAATATTTATGAAGCAGTTGACAGAGTGAATTGCATAAAACAGAACTTTTACTGCCAAACTACTATGGGCTAGGCACTTTACATATATTCTCATTTAATTTGATCCTCCATTGTTATATCTCACTAGCTCCATTTTGTAGATTTTTTTAAAAACTGAGCCTCAAAATATCCCTCAAATAAATCATGTCTCTAAAATCATACACCATGAGGGCTTGAAGCCAGGTCTCTGAGGCTCCCAGGTTCGTTTTCTTTAAATCTTCCCTAAGCAAGAACTTCAGGTACCACAATCATCACTCTTATATCTTTGTGAAATTTCCCAGATTTCGAAAATTCTGTCACACGAGTCTTCAAAATGCTCAAAATAACCCAGAAATGGAAATATTCCAGAATGCAAAACTTCTCTGCACAGGCTACCCATTGGTGTCAGAAGTGACAAACTTTCTCACCAGATTACATGTCCTGATTTCTGATTTGGAAACCTCCACTGTTGCTGGAGGACAGAAAGTGGATGGGCTGGGGTATGAAGGGGCACAGCAATGTCATGCACAGCAGCTTCCTGCCTCAAAGTACCTTGCTTCATGGAAGGGGCCTGCCTTCCCTGGAGCTTGGGAACCAGCACAGCAGGCTCACCTGGCCCCACAACAGCTAAGAATACAAAGCACCAGTCACCTGAGGCACTGCCTTCATCTTCGATCTGAGAATTCTTTCAAGTAAGTCTGTTCCCAGAAGTGGGGATGCATGACACTGCCCTTGGCTTCTGGATTCTGGGGATTTCTCTGAGGTAGGAAGCATCTGACCTCTATAAGCCACAGGGCTCAACACCTCAAGAGGACCGCCTTTCAGCCCAGAGGCCTGCAGGCAAAGTGGGGAGGTGGGTTTCTTGACAGGAGTAACACTTGTAGTCCCATGAAGTGGGGAAAGACAGCTCACAAACTTCCAAGAGCCACTCTGGCAGATCTTTAGTCACTTGCCTCTGTGAGGCAGGCCTTGATGTTTTAGTTGTATTCAGATGTCATAAGGGGGAGAAATAAAGATCTAGGGCTCAGGAAGAGGTCTCCCTCATTCCTCACATCTTAATCACAATAAAACTGGGTTGAGGCCAAGCACGGAGGTTAAGGTAGGAAGATGGCAAGTTCGATGTCAGCCTGGGCTACACAGTCTCAAAAAAACAAAACAAGAAGTGTGGGTTAAAACAAACATCAGGGAAAACTTGTAAGGGGTGGAAAAGTTATAAAAGGCCAGTCTTGGGACCACATGAAACTATGATAGGGCTGTTCCAACTATATCTTGGAAAATGGTAAAGAATGCAAGTAGAGAAAGAATATGATGGATGATATGATACATTGTATTTAGAAGTGGCCTGTCCCAGTATCATCCTGTCCTCCCATAGGAAAACAATCTCTCCTTTTAGCAGGTTGCCACCCCAGTGAAGCTGCAAGTCTCTGCCTCCCCTGCAGCTAAGTGTGGCCTTACATCTTGACTGCCACCTGAATCTATAAACAGACTCCTTAAAAGAGAAGAGCAAATACCCCTCTTTGCTTTTCCTCCCACCACAAGCCTGGACTGGGCTGAGATTTAGCTCAGTTGGTAGAGCAGTGCTCCACACTCTCTGAGTACCCAGGTTCGATCCCCAGCATTGCAAAAACAGGAGAAGTGGTAGTCCACTCCTAAAGCAATCCTGAAATAATCAGCCATTGAAAATCCTATGCAGGTTGCAATGAGTTGGAGCTGACTCCATGGCACCTTATACCAACAACTAAGCCTGGATTATAGGCAAGATGGCTGAACTTCCAGTACCATTAAACTGGTCCATGAGCCATTAAACTTAGTCCAAATTACTACACCCTAAAGATAGCGGAGTACAAAGCAGACAGGAGCCTACATGCCAGATGATACCATAAAGCCAGTATATCAGCCTTAGATTGTCAATCTCTACTTTTACATAAGAAAGAAAGAAACATAGACCTTGTTAAACTACTGGTAACTGGAGTTACCTATTCTATGCAACTGAACCTAATCCTAAATGATACAGAGAAGTGAATGAGAAGGAGATGAGTAAATGGATAAATAATATCTTTTTAAGGCAATTTTTAAAACGCAGCATAATTACCACAGTAATGATAGTTCCTCCCATGTATCTGTCATGCCATGGAGGTTTGCCAGTTGCTGTGATGCTGAAAGCTATGCCACCAGTATATCAGATACCAGCAGGGCCATCCATGGTGGACACTGTTCAGCTGAGCTTCAAGACTAAGACAGACTAGGGAAAAGGACCTGGCAGCCCACTCCCAAAACAATTAGCCATTAAAAACCCTAAGAACATCAGAAAAGCACTGTCAAATGTAGTGCTGCAAAATGAGCCCCCCAGGCTGGAAGGCATTCAAGAAACCACTGGGGAAGAGTTGTCTCCCCAAAGTAGACTGGCCTTAATGACAAAAATGGAGTAAAGCCCCTGGGACCTCCTTTTGCTGATGTGGCATGACTCAAGATGAGAAGATACACAGTGGCTATCACATTGGGGTCAAACATTGGGCTGTACTTAGTGTAACTATGAGTCAGATCTGATTCTATGGCACCCAACAACAACCATATCTCTGGTCTCTAACTAGCCCCCATGACCCCAATAAGGAAGGGTTCCTGTATCAGTCAGCATTCTGTCACTTTGACAAATAATGTGAGATAATCTACTTGAAAGGAAGAAAGGTTTGTTCTGGCTCATGGTTTCAGAGATTTCAGGCACTGAGCCCCATTGCTTTTGGGCTTATGGGGAAGCAGCACATCATGGTGGGGAGCACATGGCAGAGGTGGCCACTTACCTCAGGGTAGCCAGGGAGGGAAAGAGAAAGGAAGAAGACTGGGTAGTGTCCCAATATCCCCTCTGAGGAACAGCCTCCAGTGACCTAACTTCCTTCTACTAGGCCTCACATCTCAAAGGTTCCACCACATCCCAGTGTAGCCACAGCTTTCAGCACATGGAGCTTTGGGGGAACATTCAAAACTCAAACTCTAGTAGATGGTTACTAAAAGAAATGGCCCTGATGCCCTGCCCATTTGGAAAGAGCAGAAATAAAAGACCATCATTTTCAAGTCACCAAATCAAAAATCATACTTTTTAAGCAAATTCATCAGTTCAGGTATTGTATCTTCTATGGAAAGGTGGAGAGAAAGGTGGCTTTATCATTAATTAGGCCTCAACAGCCCCACCTTGTAGCAAGAAAACTCTAAAATGCTCCTTTTTTCCTTTCAGAAAATGTAGAGAGAGTTGCAATATTTAAAGAGAAACACTTCAAGCAACCCATCCAGGGAGGTGCAAGACCAGGAGCTACTGAATGAGACTATGGGAAATAAGAAACAGGAAATGGTGACTGGTATTCCCAGGTACCCTCCTCCCTCAGTGATGCCTGAGTGGGCTAAGGAGAGCTTCCCTGAAATGCCATCCAGGGCCAGGCCTGCACCCGAGGTTCATCTCACCTCACCAAGGACAGCAGTCAGCAGCTACCCGAGAGCAAACAAGACGAGGCCAAGGTTCCAGGAGGGGCCAGGTTCCAATGACATGACCTGACCATCCCAACCAGGCAAGTGACTATTTTCCACTGTACCTGAGGCAGTCAGAGTTGCTTCCTTGCCCTCTTCAGAGGGGGGCTTCTGAGCATGCTTGCTGACCTGCCTGCATGTTAGCCCAGGTACCACCTGAGCAGAGACCTCTCCAAACCACAAGAACTCTCCGGGGTGCCCGTGGCTTTCCACTCACCATCTTGTCACTCTGATTTCTCAGGCTCCACACACACCTACCAACCCTGAACCTCCACGGTTCCCCACCCCTCCTCAGGCCCTTCAAGGAGACTCAAAAGGGTCCCCACTGGTGATATTTTCAGGAATAATGACATTTTTTCTTCACTCCCTAACTTGGGAGGGGTCCTCCAAGGACACCCAAGTCGGTAGGGGAAGTTATCTTTTGGGTTCTCAGAAGGTGGATTTTAGTGATAAAGTTTTAAATTGCTGTCCATTATTACTGTTAAACTCACAGCCGTCAATCCTGAGATCTGCAATTATAACAATTCATAAAAATAGCCCCTTTGTTAGTCGCGCCTGAAGAGCTTTTGAAATATAATTGCAACGTGGTGCAAAGTAAAATAAAAATTCAGATTTTCTTTTACCGAGGCCATGAACAATACTGTCCTTTTTACAGCAGCGGAAACCCTCAAGACATCCGTTATATTCCTTCAATGAGCTTTGTTCAATAAATGCTAAGCCTTGAAGCTTTTAAATGTATTAAAGTGATTATGATATCATCACTCCAAAGGCACTTCAATAGAACATTAAGACAGAAACAATTTTCTTCCACACACACGGCATAACAATAACGAAAAGTTGATTAAATGCACATTGTATCAAAAATATTTTCAGTATTTATAGACACATGTAGATAACATTAACTGCAACCCACAATGGGCAGAGAAGAGAAGTAATAAAAGCATTAGAAGGAAAGCAAATTTTGATGATTAATCTTCAAAACTTAAAACTGTGTCTTGACTGTGACTTTCTTGTGGATTTACAGTCAAAGTTACAGTACATAAAAAACAATAAGGCTCAAAATTAAGGAATACTAGCAGAGAACAAGTACTTGTTTTCTTTTCTCATGAGCTCAGGCACAAACCATACCTCCTTACATGCCTCCATATGAGCACTGGCAAGAAATGCAAATGTACTTATTTAAAATGTGCAACACATTGCATTTAACACACTGCAGGCAGGATGACTCCGCAAGGGCCAGATGCCTTTAGGCATGAACCCAGGAGGGGTAGAGAGGTTAGGAAGGGGGCCACGAGGTGGGGTCAGAGCAAAACCACAAGATGCAAGCTTCTCTTTGTTGCAGGCTTGCTACAGAATGCTCTTAGCACAGATAAGGGGATTATGAATTCACATGTGAATTTATCCCCTATTAAACTTTCAGCAAAAGGGTCAGTTGGCTGGAATGGCAAAACCAAAGGCACCGTGGTCACATGCCAAGGGAGGAATTCCTTGTAGGTTCTCCTGACAGATAGAAAAAAGGATAAGGGGAAGCTTCAGTCCTTTCTTTGAGAGGGTATAGATTAACATTTCCATCTGCTCTGCTCTTTGCCCTGCTATTTTGCTCAGCTTTATCTTGAGGGCATGTTCCCAAGGCACTGAAAACTTGACAGCAGTCACAATAGGATGCTGGTGTTTATTTTTTCTAGCAGCTATTTATATAGTAAGGATATTGATTCTATGCTTATCATAGTTGATACAAATATTTGTCAGTTTTTCTGGCCTCAAGTTTGTTTATGGGGTTGTATAAGGTGATATAGTTTTATATCTTAAAATTACAAAGAACACTATTCTAAGGGACAGGGAGACTGCAAAACAAAAAGACAGCAAACTCCCAAACCAGTCAAGACCAAATCCCTATGTCTGACCAAGTGCCATTCAAGTTGACTTACTCCCTAGGCTGAGGGAGAATGATTATGTTTCTCAGTGGAAAACACTCTATAAACAATGCAGACTACACAAGAAAAGCCAGTGACAAGGCCTTTTATTACCCAACTTGGGGCCCTTGTGATCTTCTTTATAGGAGAGTATCCTTGTCCATCACTCCAAGCACTGTTCCCTGGCCCTAGTGGCTTCTTAAACCAGCCCAGAAAAAGGAACACAGAACAAAGGGCCAAGAAAAGTGAGAAATAAAGGCCACACCATGGTGACAAGTTCCCCCACTCAAGCAACTGGCCAGTGCCACGGGCCAGAATTGATTTTCAATATGACATCAGAAAAGATTACCTCTCCCCCAAAATACTGCCTACAGGGATGGAGTGGAAATCATAATTAATTAGGTAAATTCAATTCTGCAAGTCCAAGTGACAAATATTTTCCTTATAATATGAAGCACAGTCTCAAAACATCTCAAAACATTTGGTGGAGGTGGGAGCAACACATTCGACATAATAATGGCACAAACCTGCACAACAAAATGCTTGTGACCAGATAATAGTTTTTCCAAGTCAGGAAAGAATACTTATAAAAATGAATTAAAACTTCAAAGAAAATACATTTCCATTAATAATTTCACCTCTCCTTCCCTTCTGGTGATACAGTATAGGTAGGAATGAAGATCAAGGGCCATTAAGCCAAAAAAAAAAAAACATTCTGCCTTAAAGCAACAAGTGTTATTATGCTCCTGATGTAAGGAATCTGATGGGAGAGGCTGCTTCCACAGCCAAAGTGACCTAAACCGGTAGGAATCTAAAAATATTATGAAAGTCAACTACAGATTAGCTACAACAGCATAGGAGAATTAGTGGTGCCCATACTTCAAACTAGACAACTAATACACAATTCCTTTTGGCTTCAGAGTCTATTCCACTGCGAGTGGCAGAGTCACCAGGTACAAAGAACACTGATCAGGAGGCAGAGGTCCCAAAAGGTGGTTCCAATTCCAGGATCATCAACCAAAGGCCTTAGGCCAAGTCATATCTCTCTGGTATTAGTCACAAACTTCTCTTGCCTGTGTCTCCTTCTGTCTCAAATGCAAGGGTTGATTTGCTTGTCTTCACATGCTCATTCAGTTCTAATATTCTATAATTTTATGATTATAATCTTCCCCTAAGAATTATACTACACGAGTTTCTATTCCTTGACCCCAACAGATAGGAAAGGGTGAAATGCTCTAAATAAAAAAGATGACATCCTAGAATTAACAGCTAGAGGGTTACCCTCAAAGTAGAAACTTCGAAGTTGACTGTGTGTCTATGTGCATGTTATACACACACATATATCCACTTGGTCAAAATACTTCTCATTTCATCATCACCACCTAATATTTATTAAATGCCTTCTAAGGGCTGGCAATGTAGCTCAGTGATAAAGAGTTCTTCCCTAGCATGCGCAAGGCCCTGGGTTCAATCGCCAGCACCACAAAAATAAATAAATAAAAGAAAATAAATAAACACTCTTTAGGGAATGCTTCTGTTTAGCCAATTGTATGTGGTAAGATGAGTTGATATGAAACAGCCTTTGAAACTGGATGACTGACTCACCTTCCAGCTCCTTAGACAAGTTCTATAACATCTCTGGGCCTCTATTTCTTCATCTAGGAAGTGGGAAACACAATAAATAGTGCCTTGCTCATAGAATTATTGTGAGATGCAAATGAGATAATCCACAAAACACAGGCATGGTAATCAGTATAGTTATTATTTCTTACCACTACCATCTCCATTGCCACTTGTATTAATACCCCACTGGATTTTGTGAGAGTTAAATGAGAACAGGTATTAAGTATTTAGCACCAGTACCTGGCATAAAGTAAAAGCCAATAAATGCTGTCCTTATTCTTAACATCTACTGTGTTCATCTCTGGAGGACTGCTCTCTTACCATCAGCAAGTAAACTGGTAGAATTTCTCTTTAGTCTAATACTCCTTATTTTCCCCACAAAGATCCTTTTCAATGGAACAATTTTAGCACCCATGTCCCCTCAAACATAAACCACAAACTCCAATCAATCTAACACTTCTTAGTGGTAACAAGGTTTGGTGAGAAGAATCAAGGAGTATAGGTTGGGAGACTTATTTTCCTCCCCTGAAATGTAAGGTGAGAGCTGATGAGCTCAGAGATCCTGTCAAACTCTGATGTCATATAATCCTACTTGTTGGCATTAAAAAATAGAGGTTGCACAAAGAGACCAGCTTTCTCTCACACATAAATTTTAATGCTTGATAACCCCCAAAAAATAACCTAAACTCAAGGAAGTAGCTTTCACATATAACTGAAAGAGCACCTTGAAGGGGGCTTATTAGAAAAATCTGAGCTGTAGCCCAATTTTGTTCTTCATATGAAATAAGATGAACATTTCTGGACACCCAGTCATGGAGTCCAGTCCATGAGTTTCTCTACTAACCTTTTAGATTCCACTAACAATACTCAGCAGCATTCAATTTGATTTCATTCTCTACTAGTGAAATTTCTATTTTTTTTTCTAAATGTCCAAGTGGACTGGCACTGTTTTGCCCACAATGGAATAATGGCTGTAAAGTAAGTTACCTTCACTCTTTACCCAATGGTCAAGACAGCTCAACTAGCAGATCCCTCTCTACTCCTCGTGAGCCACTTTAAAAAACAAGCGAGCATTCCGTGTTCCTTTGGTTGTAACCTATGTGATTTATCTTTCCTAGAAAAGTACACAAGACCTTAGAAGGACACACCTAAGGACTACTGAGGACAGAAACGAAATGTGTCAACTGTCACAGTGTCCCAATTTCAGCTGGCTCCCATGAGGAGGTAGAAAACTGTATGTTGAGGGTTAAGGGGACTCCAAGACTATCAGTACCAGAAGGAATCAGGCTATTTCAGCATCTTCCCTGGGAACCCCTCTGTCCTATATCCACCCTCATCCACAGTTCTGCCACTCATCAAAATTTTCCTTTGGCTTCAAGAACATTGTTGATGACTCTGGACACTTAAAGAGGAGTGCATTCTAGAAGCATGGGGACAGTGGCATGACACTCTTCTCCCACTCCTGCCACTTGCAAAATCCAATGGGCAAGAAAGAAGAGATAAAGAAGAAAATAACACTAACTTTTTTATCCCTATCATTTAGTTACCTTATTAGAGTTTTCCTAACTCCTCTGCACAAAAGGAAGGGTAAGCTATAGAAAACTAAGGGGCTTTGTCATCAAAAGCCTTCACCAACTGGCACGCAAACACCTGTCAGTGCAAAAGATGCCTCTTTATCAAGTCTTCCTACCTACCAGGCTCCAAGCACACTCTGAGCTTTCAGACTATTTTCTTCCAATGTTTTGAAGTCCCTTTCAGTTCACATGAAGGCTAACGATTTCAAAAAGGTGGGGAAAGGAAAGGAAAAAGTTCTTTTTTTTTTTTAAGAAAAAGGAAGATACTGAGCCATGATTATGAAGTCCTAAAAGCCTTTTAGCTGACAGCATAGGCTTTGTTGAATACCCTCTAAGAACCTCCACTGAGAGACAAGATTCAGCAATAAAATAGAGGCAGAGCATACACAGTTTAGCATCCCTAGCCTCCAAAGTTCAGGTACCCCATTTTATGCCATAAGTCAGGTTTCTCCCTCAATAATTCTCTGAAACACCTCAAGGTCCAGAGAGGCATCAGGCCAACGGACACATGAGCTCAACCACCTGGGAAATTAGTTTGCATCACACTAAGCGCAATCCTGAGGTTCAAACCAGAATTTCAGAAACAGCAGCAGTAGCTTAAATCCTCAGAGGGCCCCATACCCTATCTGTCCTCAGAGCCTCCACTAACCAATGACCATCCAGTTAACAAAAGCTGCTTTTCCAAGAGCCTAGCCTGCACACAACCCTGCTCCACAGAACTCAGACCACTCACAGATTCTCAAGGCTTGTCCATGAGGGCCCTCTCAGGGGATAGCCCTGCTTTAGGGAAAAGCATGGGCACCACTGCACAAGCCTACCTGTCATCATTCCAGAAGCTACTGTGCTTTCTGCCATCCTGCCCTGCACTCTGGGTCCCAGTTGTAAGAACAGGAGTGAAGCTGGGTGAAGTGGTGCATGCCTATAATCCCAGTGACTCGAGAGGCAGTGGCAGGAGGATCACAAATTCGAGACCAGAGGCAGTCTGCATAATTTAGCGAGACCCTGTCTCAAAAAAAAAAAAAAAAAAAAGGTAAAAAAAATGGGCTGGTGGTGCAGCAGCTCAGTGGTACAGCACTTACAAAGCATGCAAGCACAAGGCCCTGGGTTCAACCCCCAGTACAAAAAAGAAAGAAAGAAAAGAATGGGAGAAAGCGGTGGGAAGAAGAATCCACAGCCAGGATTACGTTACAGACGTTCTCAATCTCCCACACATTCCAAACACGAAGCCACGGTCTCACCAGAACATGTCACATCTGGCTCGGGCATGTGAAATACCAGCTTTTAAGTGATAGAGCACTCACCACTCTTTCAGACATACCTTTTCTCTGAAACTATTACACCCAGAGAGCTTCAAGCTCTGGCTCCAACCCATCCATCTCACAACAGAAAGCACCTCTCAAGCTCTGTTCTGACACGGGCCCATCATTCACCATTTGGCCATATGCACGGTTTCTGCTGACAAAGCTCCATTACTAGAAAAAGCTCAGTAAGTAAAGCTGATTTGAAATAACTATATATTATATGGAGGCTGGATGAGGAAAACTGATTTGAAGTCTAGAAAATCATCACATAAAGAAGCTCTAGAAACAACTGCTTAATTATTTAAATGCCTTCGCTTCCTACAGAATGCACGTCATTTGATTTATCATCAGTGCTAAATATTTGGTAATTTACTGGGGTCATCTAACAAAACAACTCCATATAGCAAGTACATATCAGACACTGTAATTCTTCCGTGGAAGTGCCTCCATCTCCCTGATTAATGTTCGAATACTGAGCTAATGCCGTCAAATTGAGGTGTATGTCAATTTTGGCTTTCCAGTAAAACTGCAAAGCTGAGAGGATGTGAACAAGGCGGCCAGAGGAGTACATCATCACATGCTGTCCTCCACCACTGCTAGGTGGGATGATAACATGGCTGGAAGGACCCAAAAAGATGCTCATGCAAGGTCAGCTGAATGAAGATGACTGGTTGTGGATGACTCTAGCACCCCAACTAAATGGCTACACCACACCTTGGGCAGCAAGACCTGGAGAGCGGGGTGTATGTGTGTACCTCCTCCTCTCCTTGCCAGTCTCACTTAAGGGCCAGCTTTGTACATGTTGCCCCCAGCTCAGAACTCCCCATTACGGACTCAGTCTCCAAATTCCTATTTGCTCTTCAAGACTCACCTCCTGCATGAAACTTTCTTTCATTATCCAAATTCAAATGCTCTCTCTGGTCTTTTAGTTTCTAGGTACTATCAGTACTTGGTGGAACAAGGTCAAATTACCTCCTTGATAAATTCAAGGTGGAATCTCCATCTTCCACTTTGCGTAATAATCATAGTGGCTCAGTATGCATTGTGCCATGTTAAGCCAAGTTTGTCAAAAATAAAGAACACAAGAACTTTAAATAAGGAACACAAGAGTCAATACATTCTGAATTTCATAAACATTTGAAGCCTTGAAACAAAGATACAACTTTTAAAGTGCCTATGTATAAAACCTAACTGTAAGGTCACAAAGATGACCAAAAATTCTAAGAAGTAGCAAGACCAAGATCACATTCTCTGATCACAACTCATAGTAATTTTAAAACACCCTCTTCAACAAAAATCATGAAGTACCTGGAAAATAAATATCCAAACATTATGTGTTAGAACCTATACAATGCAATTAAAATAGTGCTCAGAGGAAAATTCACAGCTTTAAGTATATACAGTTCTAAACAAGGATGGATGAAAATGCTTAAATTAAGTGTGCAGCTCAAAAAGAAAATAAACATAAAAGAAAAAGAATTGGTAGAGATAAAAGTAGAAACAGTAATGCTAATAAATCCATGAGTTATTAAATGATAGTCAACTACTAAGCCAATAATCAAAGGGAAAAACAGAAAGTACAGTCAACATAAGAATACAAATGTATACAGAGCTACAGACACAGAATAAATTAAAAGACATAGAAAATATTATTTTGTGCAACTATATCTAATATATTTGAAAACCTGGATAAACTAGATATTTTCTAGGACAATCACAACTAACTCCAGAAAATACTAAAAATGTAGAGACCATGCAGTATAGAACATATAAAGTTATCAAACATAACAAATAAATCAAACCCTCCATGTTCTACTGGTAAGTGTTACCTATGTCTTCAGGAAATAAATAACTGTAATGCTATCTGAAGTGTCTGATGCAGAACATAGAAAGCTAGGAGCGTGGGGTATACCTCCGTGGTACAGTACTTGCACAATCCCTGGCACTGCAAAAATAAAAATAAAAAATTTACCAAAGAAATATTATATACGCTTTAACAAATAAATACAGATTTTTTTCAACCCTACAACAGGGTTACATCCTGATAAACCCAAATTCACAAATTGGAATAGCACTAAATACACCTAAGCCAATGAACATCCTAGTTTAACAACACAGCACACTTTGAGTGCTGGCTATTTCCCCTTGTGATTGTGTGGATGCCTCCAGCTGTAGTCGCTGCCACTGACAGCACTGTGAGAGAGTGTCATACCACATACCACCAGCCTAGGAAAAGATCAAGATTAGAAGTATGGTTTCTACTGAATGCATTGCATTTTTGCACTATGGCACAGTGGAAACAATTGGAAGTCCAGGGTCCATCTACATAATATTGTACTAGTCTGCTCCAGCTACTTCAACAAAATACTATAGACTAAGTCACTTATGCAAGAAAAATTTATTTTCCCACAGTATTGGAGGCTAGAAGTCCAAGACCAAGCTGCCATTAGAACTGGCTTTTGATAATGTTTCTTCCTGGCTACAGACAGCCGTCTTCTTGCTGTGCCTCATGTGCCTCTTCTCTTCGCACAAGAGGAGAAGTGGGTTATCTGGTGTTTCTCTGTCTTCTTACAAGGACATTGGACCTATTGGAGTAAGGCCCCATCCTTTTAACTTCATATCACCTTCATTCTCTTCTTTAAGGCCCTTTCTTCACCAACATTCACACTGTGGCTTTGGACTTCAGCATATGCATTGGAGGGGAACACAATTTGGTCTATAAACAAACACAGAGAACAAATCCTGACAAGCACAGCACAATAAGAGAAAATGCCAGCCAACTGCTCTCATGAAAAACCAATGTGAAGTGGGTAAAGGAACTGAATAGACAGTTCTCAAATGATGAAGTCCATAAAGGTATGAAGCACATGAAAAAATGCTCAATATCCCTAGCCATTAGGGAAATGCAAGTCAAAACAACTCTGAGATTCCACCTAACTCCAGTAAGAATGGCCAAGATCAACAAAACAGTAACAAATGCTGGCAAGGTTGTGGAGAAAAAGGAACCCTCTTACACTGTTGGTGGGACTGTAAATTGGTTCAACCACTTTGGAAATCAATATGGAGATAACTCAGAAAACTAAAAACTGCCATATGACCCAGCTATACTACTACTGGGAATATACCCAAAGAGAGATAAGTCATCATACTACAGCTGTATCTCCATATTCAATGTAGTACTTTTCACAATAAGAAGGATATGGAACCAACCAAGGTGCTCATCACCAGAAGAATGGATTAAAAAAATTATGGTACATATACCCAATGGAATAGTAGTCTGCAATAAAAAACAATGAAATAATGCCATTTGCAGCAAAATGGACAGAACTGGAGAATATCATCTTAAGTGAACAAACATAAGCTCAAATAGAGAAATACCATGTGTTCTCACTCATATGTGGGAGCTGAATCTTACTTAAAGGAAGAAAAAAATCCTATACATAAGTTGATATATAAAAAATGCACAATAAAATTTAGTGAAGAATGGGCCATACAAAGAGTAGAAAGGAGGGAGGGAACTAGCACAGGGAAGTGAAGATTGCAGAAGGTGGGATGGGGAGGAGGGTCAATGTAGGGGGATAAAGGAGGAGAAGATAATCTCAGTGTAAATGATGCAACTTCATGAGTACATCAGAAAAATAGGGGAATATAACCCAAATATGCATTTGAGTTTTACTACTTATTTACTTATTAGCCATAAGGCTCCATAAAGCTTGTGGGTTGATGAAAGTGTAGTCAGAAGTGATGTAATGGATGCATAATGGGAAAAGCCAATGCTGTATCACCACTATCATCTACTAATAAAGGGAGAAAAGAAGAAAAAACAAAGAAAACCAATGTGAAAACCCTAAGCAAAATATTCAAAAATAGAACCTAGATAGAACAATAAATCAGCGTGAAATTTTAAAACCCTCTCTTCACAACTAATGGTATTATATCACTACTAATGGAATTTTTGGCTTTTGTTTTGTTTTAGGGAAGCTATTTGGTTTTTTGTTTGTTTGTTTGTTTGAGACAGAGTCTCACTATGCAACTCAGGCTGACCTTGAATTCTTCATCTTCGTTGCCTCCACCCCCTGAGTGCTGAGATTATAGGCATACCCCACCATACCCAGTTTAAGAAGTTTTTTTTCTTTAATAGGATTTCAAAATGTCTTAATGTTAAGAAATTTAATGTAGTTTATCATATTAGTAGGTGAAAAAATGGGGAAAATCATATGTTCCTTTCCATAAAAGCAAGTTAGTATTAGCTCCTAATTTGAAAAGGGAATAAAGTAAAACCTCTCACTACTAGCCAAAGCAATTAGAGAAGCTAAAGAAATATGAAACATAAAAATTAGAAAAAGTAAAATAATTTTTCAGATGATATAATTATATGCCCCAAACCCCCAAGACAATTAACTGAATAACTTTAAGGAAAGAGACATTAGTAAGGTAGCTGGTTATAAAATTAACATTTAAAAATCAATAGCTTTACTCTTTACTACTTCATTTTCATTCATTCCATTTCAATTGATTAACCACAACTTGCAGGCTCTTCTATTTTTGCAAAGCATTTTTCACAATCCTTAGAAGTAGATACTAATTCCATTTTATTGGTGCAGAAAATAAAGCTCAAGAAGGTTAAATCACTTTTCATGGTCACAGAGCTAGTAAAGAGCAGAGTGTGTCCTCCGGCTCCAAGTCCTATATTCATTCCCTATAATAAGATGGGTTTTTCCCCTCAGATATTAAATTCTATCCATGTTTTTGTCAGCTCAGCCAAAATTAACTCTTAAATCAACACCGTATCTTAAGACTTGATCTCTATTTCTAATGTAGAAATTACCTATGAAAATGTACCTGTTTGTTAATGGAAGAAATGATGAATGTCATACGCAGCAATCTAGATAAGGAAATTATTAACTAAACTGAAACATACTCATTTTTGCTTTAAGATTGCAGATGAAGTGTTTTTCCCCACAAGTCACACTACTCTATAACAATCAATGTTTTATCAAAATTTCTTTTTAAATTACAGAGAAGTCACATTCTAAAACCTTTTGTTTTGTTTCAAGTTAGTGAAGTATTGTAATTGAATGCTCGATGTATCCTGACACTTTTGGCAGGGGGCCAATTTGACCAGACCAGTATATTCCTAAAATCATTGTGGAAGATTAGGGACATTTACTACATAGTTGAATTGAAGCAGAACTCACTCAATTAACAAATATATGTGGCACACCAAGGCAATGTGCAAGATGCTAGGGAATACGGTATATAATATAAGACCTAAAACTCACCGAGAAGACAGACATAAACAATAACATATATACATATATAATTGCAATTGTGGCGGCTATTGTATCAGTCATGAGTTGCCAAGATAATTCTGCCTAGTAAATTACACTAGAATTCAGTGGTTTAAAGTAATAATCATTTGTTCTCACACATCTGCAAATCCACTACAAGTTGGCTAAGTGAAATGGACTCCAGATTTGCAGACTGCAGACCTGGCTCTAGTCTGCTCCCCATGAGTTCTTGGTAAGGACAGGTCTCAGAATGGGCAATGACAGAAGGTCAAGAGAGGTAGAAAATAATCAATGGCTCCATAGGCCTAGTGGGGCTAGGGTTTAGCTCAGTTGGTACAGTGCACTGAGGATCCAGGTTCAATTCCCAGCACCACAAAACAGGAGAAGGACGTGGCAATCCACTCCTGAAGCAATCCAGAAACAATCAGCCATAGTCTGCAGCCATAGCACCCTGGTATCTGATCCCACCTGATCTGGGAAGCTAAAATGGGTCAGCCAGATTAGTCCTTGGATGGGAGACTACCTGGGAATACCAGGTGCCACAGGCTAGGGAAAAGGACCTGGCAATCCACTCCCAAAACAATCTGCCATTGAAAACTCTGTGAATAGCAGAGAAGCACTGACATAGTGCCAGGCATGGCACAGTGTTGAGGAGTGTTTCATTCTGTTGTACATAGGGTCACTATGAGTCAGACCTGACTCAACAGCACCTAACACCACCACCACCACCCTAGGCCTAGGCTCAGAACCGGCTCACTTTGACATTCACCTATGTTTCCCCAGCCAGAAAAACTTATGTCTGCCAATCTCCAACATTTATGGGCCAGGGAACTACACTCTGGCGGAGAAGCTACAAAGCCACATGGCAAAGGGTGTGGAAGGGGGGTATGGGGAAAACTAGAAACATAATGCAATCTGCCACAGCCACAAGAGAGAGACAGGTGATGTTGCGTGAACATCAGAGAGATCTGGGATTACTTGGCTAAGAAAGTGCAGTTGAAGAACTGGGCACAGTGGCACACGTCTCTAATCCCAGTGACACAGGAGGCTGAGGCAGGAGGATCACCAGTTCAAGGGCAGAGGCAGCCTGCATAACTTAGCAAGACTCTGGATTCAACTCCCAAGTAGTGCAGAGAAGGAGGGAGGGAGGGAAGAAAGGAAAGAGGAGAAGGTGAGAACGGGAGGGAGGGAGAGAGGAGAGACTGATTACACAAACCAAAAACCCCATCATTCTATCAAATCATTCCTGCCAAGGTTACTAATTACCTTCTTACTGCTAAAGCCAATGACTATTCCAAGACTTCATCCTATTCTTCCTCTCTGCCCATTTAACTCCTCTAAATACTCCCTCTTCTTTAAATTGCTCTTTCCTCGGCTTTTGGCAAACCAAAAACTCCTTGGTTTCCCCCCACCCTCTCTGGCTGCTGATCTTCAGTTTGTTCCTGCATTCTTCAGCTCTGTCTTATGATCTCTTCTTAGTTAAATGGCGCCCACGGCCTGAGTAAACCCACTCTGCATTCCCATTAACAAGGCTCTGAGTACCTTGCTATGTTTATGTTTCCCTTGGGGGCCTCCAACCCCGACTTCACTTCTGCTTCATTTCAAAATGGATGTCCTAAAGGCACCTCTAATTCAGTGGGTCCCCAGTTCAACTCATCTGCCCCTCATCTCCTCCACCCTGAAAACTTTGGTCCTATCTTCCCCATCTCAGAGATTGCTAGCACTACTTATGTAGTTCCAATAAAAAGCCCCAGAGTCTGCTGTGATTCCTCCCACGCCTCATCTCTCTGTGCCCACTCACAAAAATGCCATCACAACTGCCCCTAAAATGTTGCTCAGGTCCATCCACTCTCCTTTCACACCACTATCACTCCAGCACATTCTCCCTGCCTCTGCTGAAGGCCTCTACAACATCCTCATTCACCTGCATCGCTGCCCATCCTCTCATAACTAAAGTGAGCTTTCTAAAACACAAATACGACCACATCCCTCTCTTGCCTAAAACCCTTGAGAGGCAAGCCTTGCCCTCCAAACAAAGTCCTAACTCCTTAACAGGGTCTGCAAGTCCTTTTATGAATGTGGCCTCTGTCCCCCTTCTTTGTGTGAATATATTCATTCACCTGAGATGGAGACAATGTCCATTTTGTTCCCTCTGCCTGAAATACTATTCAGCTCCCAACACCACTTTACCTAACTGACGTTCCTCATTAACACAGAGGCATGAGAGGGCAGGACCCCTGCCTGCTTTGTCTCTGCCGGTCCCAGCAAACACACAGTGACTGACCCCAAGTGTGTCATCACTCTGTAAGTGAAAGAACCATCCCTCAGTGGATCCTTCAGGGTGCCTTTCACGATGCCCTTCACTCCTCCTAAGGTTGAGTGGCCCTTTTCAGTGTTATCAGAGTGGCCTACTGTCACCTCACTATTTCCTTGGCCATACCCTCCTACTCCCCATCCCAGGTACCTACAGTGTAAGCTCCAGAAACACAAAAGCCCTGGGGTCTATCATTAAATGGTCTTGAAGGAGGTCCCTGAAGCTATGGACCAAGGAGATCAGCAAAAATGAAGATCCAGATAAAGTGAAGCGGGTACACGCTCTCGGGGTATACAGAGAACACACATGGAGGCAGGGGGAGGGGAAGAGGAGGGGAACCAGCAAGTCAAGAAAGATTTCAAAGATCAGAAGGAAGACTGAAATCAGTTGCTGAGCCCACACAGCGCCACATCTGACCAGCCTGTCACTTGGCTACATGGTAACACAGCATCTTTTTATTCAGAGATGCGTATAGGTGAAACAATAGCTTCATACTTGGAAAAAAGTGCCAATTTCCATGGAAATCTATAAACATCATCAAGGAAGCGGTCTTTCAGCAACTTTTACCCATTGCCATTTTGTTTCAAGTGGATAGACTACATTTAAATAAAACCTCAGGTATATGGTAATGTCTTTTAAACAGATAGGACTTCACTAAAATCAGTTGTCTTCTTCCAAAGTTATTAACAAGCAGTCTTAAATGTGAAATGCTAAGTACTTAAGTTGAAACAGAAGTCTTCTTTAATTCAGTCAGTTAAATATAGTAACATGATTCTGGACAAGGCAAAGCAACTCTAGAAGCAAACACAAGCAAAATCAAATATTGAAACGAAGGAAGTTACAGGATTGTAGATTCTCTGTTGACAGGTAAAAATATGACCTCCTTGGGTCTTCCATCTCTTGGTTATTAACAGGCAAGAATGCCACATCCATCACCAAGTCTGAACCAAGGACCTTTGCCTGAGGTTAGTTTCCAAAGTATCCACTCAGCACATTCAGACTCTTAAATATGATGTTCCCTTTGCTATTTGTCTCCACCTGACTCAAAGCAGGTTGTGGTGTTGGGAGAGACCTGCCATCTCTCAAGGTGAATGTGCACAGTACAGAGCAGTAGCTGGCTGCATACAGGCTTGGAGACCTTATCCACTGTCCTGTGACCCTTTGGGACAATATACTTCTTAATGGCATGGCTTGGAAACCAGAGAATGAGGAAGGGGGAAAAAGAGGATAGAAGGGAAAGGAGGCCTTGGCATGGACTGTATCTCAGGGGCCACTGCGTGAGAGGACAGGGGTGTCTCCTCTGCAGCGGCTGAAAGGGGCCATGTGGATAAGACAAGTAATTAGAAACAGAATGGTAATTACCACAGATGTGATGAGGAGGCCTGCACGACAGCACTGCTGTCAAAGCCCGTAATTATTGCAAAAGAGCAGCAGGCCAGGTGACATGATGTGGCCAGGCATGGAACACTCTGAGTGATGCTTAAACAGGAGGGACTGCTGGCAGTGCAGACAGCAGAGGCCCAGGAGCTATGCAGGCCGCATGGTCCCAAGAGGTAGAAGCAGAAAGTCAGGCTTTGTACCATGCTGGCTATTGCACCTGGGGGCTTGGCTGACTTGGGAGGCTCCCAGGACACAGTGCAGCTGGGCTTCTGTACAGAGTTAGAGAGAACTTGATGGAACTGTGCCACTCAGATCAGGTCTCTAACCTGTAGGTACTTGCCAAGTGCAGGCAGAAGTAAGGGTTTTTTTCTAGAGGGCAAGTGTTATAAGCTGAATTATGTTCCCTCCAAAATTTGTATGTTTACAGGCCTAACTCCCAGGACTTCCATATGGGACTATATTTGCAGAGAGGTCTTTAAAGAGGTGATTAAGTTAAAATGAGGCCATTAGGTAGGCTCTAATCCAATGTGAGTAGTGTCCTCATGAGATGAGATTAGGACACAAATCCAGAGGGAAAACCATGAGAAGACACGGAGATGGTAGCCACTTGCAAGCCAAGGAGAGAAGCCCCAGGGGAAAGCAACTCTGAGAACACTTTGATGAACCTAGAGAACCGTGAGGAAGTAAATTTCTATTGTGTAAGCCATTCAGTCTGTGGTATTTTGTTACCACAGTCCTAGCAAACTAATACAAGGGACAAAGCGCTGGGAAAACACAAGACAAACTGAGTCAAATCATCTGGCTAGAGATTAGGAAAACAAGAGCTAAACTAGAAAGTCCTTCAAAGGCCAGGAAGTTGACCTAGATTCTACAGTCACTAGTTTTGAGCAACAGAGCAACTTGGATCTGACCTTGACTCTCAACAATTGCTCTGTTGGCAAGGAGAGAAGAGGGGGATTGGGAGAGCAATCCTTAAGGATATGAGAACATGAACTTAAATGTGAACCTGGGGTGTTGAGAGGATAGTGACACTATCAGCTGAGATAAAAGAGATAAGAACAAATTTGGGGAGGATGTGGATGGGCTGAGTTTGCACAAACCAGGGTAGGAAGGCAAGGACAAGCCCACCCCCGCTTCTCTGTCTCCTGAGTGCTGATACTCTGTTCCCTGGCTGAGCACCAGCCCATACATGTGCAAACACAACTATTTCTGTTTGGGGCCCCATGTTCATAAGCAGTGATTTTTTTTTTTATTACCCAAACATAATGCCACTATAACCAACTTAATCCTAGCATGGTGATCTTCACATTGTTGTTGTTTCAGGAACCAGGCTTGAATCACAGGACTCTCAGCTTAGGACCCCCACAACTCCTGAAAAGCCCTAGCCTCCGCATCTCCATTCTGATGGGTCAGAGCAGAAAGTCTCCAGTGAAGGTGTCAGAGCACTCTGATGTTTGCAAACAGTGAAAGTTCAAGCAAGAGTGAACCCTATGGGAAAGAACAGGGGTGGGAGGTGGTTCCTCAAATGTTGTGGTCTTGGACCACTAGAAAAAAACATAATCAAAAGCTGCTTTAAACATCCACACTTTCAGGAGAAAAACATCTAAAAAGCACTGCCTATTGGGGGAAGGGGAGGTAGTTGCATAAATCATTTTATTTCATGCTCCATCATTTACTCAGCACAGGACTCAGTGACATCTCCTGACTAGGTTTAATTTTAAGCCAGCAAGAACACCACATACAGCATTGTCAGAGAAAGTTCCATTTCTTTCCAAACCTGATGGGTGACTATTGTAATGTAAAACCCTGGGATTTAAATAACACAAGCAGATTCTATTATGAGGGGAAAGATTTATATTTTGGAGTCTTTTTACATCAGAGGAGCCCAGATACCAAACCATGAATTACCTGAAACAATGGGCTTCAATGAACAGCCCTTTCAGGGTTTCCTAAGGAAAAAGACTACTCTACTTGACTAACCAGTGGATTTCCATGATCCAGTTATCTCTCAGAAACAGTCCTGGGTTCTGAAAATTAACACTGGTTAGGAAAACTGGAGCACTGACAATGCCTGGCTTCCCAGAAAGGCCCGATTGCTTAGCTACTCCATCACACTTGGGCAGGGTCCTCTGTGCCCCAAGGCACTGGCTCCAGCCAATCTCCAGGCATTGCTTCTCAGGAGTCCCCCAAGCTCCAGGAGGACCACCTGCTTCCCTGGAAACACCATCAGGAAGCAATTAGGACCAGAGGGAGAAAACTGAGCAACAGCCTCTCTGGTCTTCAGAACTCCCTCCCGCACCCAGCCAGGCCTTGTCCATATCATCTTCCCATTAGGTGACAAAATCAGGGGCTCCCCAAGGACCCCATCAGCAACATGGGAATCTCACTCTGGTATCCCCAGAGGACACTCAGAGATATTTTTGAACATGACTACGTACCAGGTGTTGGGCTAGAGATAAAAGAACTTGTTTCCACCCTCAGTGTGCACAGAGTCCAGTGGGCCCACAGTACCATAGGGCACCACTGGCCCTGCAGTGCAGGGCAAACTATTGAAAGGACAGGCGCCCAAATTCAGAGTGGGACAGACAATGGGGAACAGCTTCCTAGAGGTGAGGATCTGCCTCAAGACCATGTTTATCAAATTAATCAAGTACTGTGTCAGTAAGAGACTTTCAATCCAATTGAAGGGGCCAGCCCTGAGAAAACAGGACAAGACACAAAGTGAAATGGTATTATAATGAGGGGATCAGGGTCTGTCCCATTCTACTACCCTTTGTCCCTGTGCCAAAGTCACCTGACTGATGGTCTGCTCTTATAGCAAGTCTGACCTGAACTACTATGGTTTGAATGCTCTTGTCTCCATCCCTCAAATTCCTATGTTGAAATCCTTACATGAAGGCTGGTACACCTATAATCTCAGAGACTTGGGAGGCTGAGACAGAAGGATGAAGAGTTTGAGAACACAGGCAGCCTGCACAAATTAGTGAGAACCTGTCTCAAAATAAAAAATAAAAATGAGGTTGGGAGTGTAGCTCAGTGGTAGAGCACTTGCCTAGCATGCACAAGGCCCTAGGCTAATCCTAATACTGAAAAAAGAAAAAAAGAAAAGAAAGAGGAGAGGGAGGGAGAAGGAGAAAAGGAGGAAAGAAGGAAGGGAAAGAAGCAATCTTCATCCCCAAGGTCTCCCCATCAAGAAATATGGCCTTGTGGATGGATTTGTTGTTGTTAGGTACTGTGGAGTCAGGTCCGACTCATAGCAACCTATGTACAACAGAATGAAACACTTGCTGACACTGTGCCATGCCTGGCACTACATCAGTGCTTCTCACTATTCATAGAGTTTTCAATGGCTGTTTCAGGATTGCTTTAGGAGTGGATTGTCAGGTCCTTCTCCCATTTTTGCAGTGCGAGGGATCAAACCTAGGGCATCAAAGAGCACAGAACAGCACTCTACCAGCCCCCATGGATGGATTAGTGCCCTTGTAAAAGAGAATTAGAGCTTTTGTCCCTTCCATCATGGGAGAATGAGAAAACAAGGGTCCCTCACCAGACACCAACTCTACTGGCACCTTAATATTAGACCTGTCAGTCTCCAGAATTATGAGAAATAAATTTCTGTTGTTTACAAGCTGTGCAGTCTATTTTATTTTGTTATAGCAACCCAGGTATACTGAGACACATACCTAAGGAAGGCTGGCTTATAAGACAGGAAGCAGGCACTGCCCTACTTCCTCTTTACAACATCTTATCCTGCCACCAGCTTGTCCAGCAACCTTGATTTGAAAGGGATTCTGGGTAAGGAATCAGGAGAAATGGCAGTGCAGGGGGTCAACAGTGGATGTGACCACATGCTCTAACTTATATGACAAGAAACCCAAGTGTGGTTTGCAGATCAGGACTCTTGGGCCCCATCCCAGACCTACTGAATCTGAAACTCAGTGGGGAAACTGCTTTTCCAAAAAACTACCAGGCAATACTGATGTTGACAGGGTGCACTTTAGAGAATCACTGCCACAAAGGAAAGTTTCCTTGGTCACTGGTAAGATAATGACCAGGATCATGACGACACAAATAGTAGCAGCAGCTAACACTTACTGAGCAGTTACCATAAGTCAGACACTACATGAGCAGCCTACAGGCATTGCCTGGTTTAATCCTCTAAGCCAGCATTCCAGAGGAGGAAACTGAGCCACAGTAATGGCAGGCAGCTTACCCAACCTCATAACAATGAATGTCCAAGAAGCTGAGACTTGAACCTGAGCAGCTTGTCTGAGCCCTTGCTCCCAGGCAGACACTCTGCAGGTGCACCTGCCACTGCACCTCCAAACGCAGCCTGCTGAGCCTGACGATTCCAATGGGAAATTGTCACGTGAAGCTCTGAGAAATTCTGAAGTCAACGCAGCACTAACCTTGGGAAACTCAGCATTTCCAAACACACTTATTTTGTACAACACTTATTAACATGTCTTTGTAGAATACCCATCTCTATTACTCCCTGGGCTTCCTGGCACTCCCCTCTGCCGCTGCTAAGCACATAGGGCCTCCACAACTTTCATCCTAACACTATCACAACATTACGCTGGCCTCTGCAGAAAAGCTCCAGCTTTGCACCCACTTTGGTCTACACCTCTGACTGGGTGCTCATTTTGCTTTACATCCAGTCTCACATCTCTAGCCAAGAACTGGATAGTGGCAAGAAGAAAAACTTCCATAGTTTCCTGAAACTTCCCAGAGAGTCTAATAGCAAAACAGCTCTCTCTTGTTCCAGCACAGAGAAAGGGTGTTGCACAGACAAAACCCCAGGCTGGGTATGTGTGACCTCACTTCAAAGTTTGTTGTTGTTAGATGCCATCGAGCTGGGTCTGACTCATAGCAACCCTGCGTACAACAGAATGAAACACTCCCCAACACTGTGCCACCCATGCTTCTCTACTATTCCTAGGATTTTCAACGGCAGATTGTTTCAGGATTGTTTCAGGAATGTGTTGCCAGGTCCTTCTCCTGTTTTTGCAGTGCTGGGGATCGAACCCAGGGCCTCAGAGAGCTCAGAGGAGCACTCTACCAAGTGAGCTAAATCCCAGCCCAAAAGCTAAAGGTGACTAAGTCATGCCAACCTCCATCTCATGCCAAAGCACCCGCCCCCAAGTCCTGAACTGCCACGCCACATCATTCAGTTCTCAGATCTGGCCATCCACTCCCCGCTCCCTGCTCCCCGTTCCCCTCCCACCTACTCTGAGGACCTCTGCAAAGGAGGGAAACTGGAGGAGGAAGATGAGGAACAGGTGTGGGGCTTTGCTCTCTCTCAGAGCAGAAGGCAGCTGCAAGATGTTTTTCCTCTTTTCCACTTCTTGTCAATGCCTGACCCCTGCTAAACTGCAGAGATCAGTGTTTGAAATGAAAAGCACACGCCACATGCAAGGCTGACTAAATTTTTCCCTTCTGATCCAGCAGTACACTGGAGGAATTTTCACCCCCACAGAGGAAACTGTCCAACAATTCAACTTGACAAGCATTTAATGAGCACCTACTCTGTGTCTTGCACTGCACACAGATCATTAAGGGGAATGGATAGGAAGTTAAAGGAGTAGTCCCTGCCATTTGGGAGTGCTGCCACGTACATGGCACGCATCTTCTTTTGCCCAAGCTTAGGTAAATTTTGGCAAACTAACCCTCTGCGCTGTAAGATGAGGATAATAAATCACATGGCCCACAAAGGGTCCTTATGAAAATTAAACAAGACAAGAAAGAAAGAGAGCTAGGAACATAATGAGAGCCTCAGTGGTAGACCCCCTTGATTCTTTCCTTACTCAATTTTGGGGCAGTAAGAATTCAAATGACGGCATATAATTTGGTGTCAAGTTGAATAGGGCAGCAATTCAGGGAATTTGGTGCAAGAAGAAACTGACATTGGCAGAGGGGGCCTAGAAACTCTAGATGCTGAGCTGAGGTTTACAGTCTGGACAGAGTTGGGTAGAGATTTGGAGGAGAGAAAAGCAAGGAGCATTCCAGTTAGAGATTTGGGACTAGGGAATGAGGTAAGCAAAAGAGTGGGACAGAAAAGACCTACCTTCAGATGGTTGGGGCTCTTCCTGAAGAAGAGGAGATGGGGAGGGGTCTCTGAAGGGCACAGCAAAGAAGTCTGACATGAGCCAGAAACCCAAGGGTCAAGAACAAGAATCCACATTGTCCTTCCCTGACCCTCCTCTGACACAGGGATTCCCCAAACAACCTGGAGACCCCTACAAGGCTACATCTGTGCAGGGCTAATTGCTCCTCTTGGAGGGACACAGGGAGGTCTCAGGATTCTCCAGTCGACTTCCCACATCAAAGAAATTAGAAATAAACATTCAATATTTCAGGGACTGGTTTACATTAGAGTACATCAGCATGGGGAGAAAAATCATGTAGTCATTTTAAAAGATTATCATGATACTATAGAAACATAAAAAAATGCTTTTGACATATTAAGTGAAAAACAGCAGAACTCCAAACAATATGGGTACCATTAGCAAGAGATTGGTCTGATAGAGGGAGCACAGGCTCAGAAGAGACCAAACCAAGTTCTAATACTGACTGTACAACCTGGGTGCTGTGAGACCTTAGGCAGTTTTTACCTCCATTTCCTTGAAGGTAAAAGGGCGAGGGGGAAGGAAGAGGTAAAAACCAACCTTACTGGGTTGCTGAAAATTTTAAATGTCTAACTCATAGGTAAAGCTTAACTCCTCCCACTCCCATGACACACAACGGAGTGAAAACTCTCTGGATAGAATTACTGTGTTTTCAACAGAATGAAAGGTGAGCCTTTTTATACAGAGAGTGAGCTTCTTGAAGGCAGGGACTGTGTTTTGCTCTCTGCTGCATCTCAAAACCCAATAAAAGCAGAACTATGGTGATGGGATTACAAGTGGCTTATTACTACCACTACCTATGGTAGTAAAAGAGCAGGGGGGAAATGCCTGTCTCTAGCAGACACTAAGAACATGTGCACCATCAGAGCATTCATTTCTCCTGCCTGAAGCTGACCTCACTGCCTATGACAGTGGGCGGGGGGAAGCCTCTGAGCTCACAAATCCACCAGCCCACATTGGGAGGCAGCAGCAGCTCTGCACCAGGACATTCTGGGCCAGGGCTGGTGATGCAACAGGTAGACCCCAAATCTTCAAGGCCATCCCAAGTCTGGAATGGATCCTTTCAGGGTATAGAAAAGCTTGGCTGTGCCTGGCCTGGGCCACCAGTGCCAAGGCCTAAAGATGTCTTCAGCGTAAGCCAGGAAATGAACAGCCCTTTTCCTGGGGGAGCACTCCCAATCTCATGTTCTCTGGGGACATGACTGTGCCAGAGGTCAATCAGTAGGGCTGCTCTGAGTGACAACACCAATAAGGTAGGACCCATTCTGCAGAGGTGCGCTCTAAGCCACACAGGGCTTTGTGGTCCTAGAAAGGAAAGGCATCACCCACACCACAGCAACACAACTGCCTGACTGCTCCACACGCACCCCTAGTGTGTAAAGGACCCTGGGTCCCTCTTCCCAATGGCCAAAACTCCTCCAAAAGCATTTCTGTCCTTCAGCTTTCTGTTTTGACATGCAAACACATGCAAGGTAGTCAGAACCCATTCTGACAACTTGACCATCAAATGAAAGGGTTCCACACCTGATCCTCAGACAGTGTTGATAGTGACAGAGGAAAAGCAGGACCACACACACAAAAAAAAAAAGGAAGAGAGTATCCTGCAGAGGAGAGGTGCACCCCAGAACCAGGAAGGGAGGACCCCCAGAAAACAAGCCTCTTTGACCTCCTCCTTGTGGCTAAAATTCAGTGTGGGGATCTTGCGGGTGATGAGCACCATACACAACACACAATCAAGAAGAAAGAAGTCTCAGAAGACCAAACCCAAACTCTGAACCTTGTTGGCAGCTCAAAGCAGAAACTCTGGCTCCCAGCCCCTGAAGGCTGCACACACCCTCACCACACCACCCTCCAGGTTTCCCCTGAACACACATGGCCACAACTCTCCATCCCTCTGCACAAGTCCAGCATTGTTCTACAACTCCCAGAGAAGCCAAGAAGTTCCTGGATCTCGTCATCTCACCCTCTTCATTCCCCACCACTTGATGCACACCCATCCCCAACACACACACACTCAGACACACACACACTCCTGTACACACAACCAGCCAGCACAATGCCTGCACATGACCGTTGGGAAGAAGTTGAGAGGAGGAAAATGAGAAAGGTGCACAGGCTCTAGGTTCAGGCCGGGTTCAGGCTCCTGAGCCACTTTGAGGCAAGGTCAGGGAAGCTGTGAAGGCCCCTGGTGGGGGGGCGGGGGGGCAGCGGGAAAGTTAAGGCAAATAACTAAAAGCATTTCCATTGATGACGCTCCCCTAGTGACTCACTGTTTCTTTATTGCAACATGCTCTCTATAAAAGCCATTTTCCCCTTGCGGGATCTGCTTGGGCAACACGTGATGTCATCATAAATCATCTTTTTTTTTTCCTTTAAAATGTCAGCAGATTTCTTGGAGTTTCTAAAAAGCCACGAGAGCCAGCACCATCTTCCAGTTTTGGCATGGAAACTTGTTTTTTTTTTTCCCCAAGACGTCTGTCTTCACTTTTCCCCTTGCTCTCCCAAAGGAGTGCTGCAGAGATAAAGCCTTGAAGACTACAGAAAGTCATAGAAAGCATTTATGAAAAAAGCCTTGCTTTCCACCCTGTCCAAATGCAGGCTCTTTCTCTTGCTCCTTTTTTTCCTCTCATCCTATTTTGGTGCACTTCCAGGGGAAGTGGATGTATAGAGAGCACTTTTAAACAAGGTCTAATACAATCCATGCCTCCAAGACACGGATGCCATTAATCAGAACGAAGGCTTTGTGTGAAAGAGGCCATAGGCTGGATGGGCGCCATGGACCAATAATGCAGACAGCCCCCTACCTACTCACCCCACTGCACCCCACCGGGGCTTGGCATTCATTCTTCCTACCCTACCCCTGCCAAACCCTGTGCCCAACATTCCCCTAAAGACCTTCTGTGAAAACCTTCTACCACAGGAGAAAAAAGTTTCCTTTCATTCCAAGTTCACTGGAGCAAAAAGAAAGCATTCTCATCACTTCGGCTGCACAATCTCAGAAGCACAAGAAAAACCCAAACCAACTCTAAACCCAGGAGAACTTGTAGGGCCATGGCAAAGGGGAACCAAAGGCCAGCTGAGGGGTTCGTCTGGTCACATTGGGTATCTCTGCCAAAGCAAATTTATCTTCTGGAAAGGCTCCTTCCAGAAAGAGTGCTACAGCGACTCTGGCCACCTGGTCCTCAACCTGCAATGATGACACAGTGATGAAGAAATGAAGATGGTATCAGATTCCTAATGACCCTTCTCTTTATTTTCTTGGCCTACAATTAACCATCTTTCCCACTCCCTATCCTACACCCCAAATAAGAATCCAGTTAACTAAAGACAACTAGAAGCAAAGGAACTTAGTGTGAGGGAGAGGGACAAGCATCTATGTGAATCCCTTTGGGGCTATTAATGTCCCCAGGCACCTTCCCAACTCTCCCCTAAAAACAAATCCTTTTTTTTGGTTTAAGACACCTGATACCCCAGGATTAATACCAGACTGATCACTGGAACCATGTAGCTACTCCTTGTTGTTGTTGTTGTTGTTAGGTGCCGTAGAGTCGGTATCCGACTCATAGCGACCCTCTGTACAACAGGGGAAACACTATTGTCAGTGCTTCTCTGCTGTTCATAGGGTTTTCCATGGCAGATTGATTTTTGGGAGGGGATTGCCAGGTCCTTCTCCCAAGCCTACAACTTCTGGTGTTCCCAGGTGGTCTCCCATCCAGGTACTAACCAGGCCCCACCCTGCTTAGCTTCCAAGATCTGACAGGATCGGATGCCACAGGGCTATGGCTGCAGGCTAGCTACTCCTTAGAGATTTTTATTCCACTATCCGTCACTTATGCTAAGTATGAATAAGCAGTAGGTGCTTAGTAAGGAGAGAAGAAAGAGGAGATTGGGGGCAGCACAGAGCAGTATGGAGCTAGGGTGGGCTCAAGAATTTGCTATCCTGATGTCTGCCACAGGGACATCTCTGGTCCCCACAGTTCATCCATACACCAGTAACCTATCACACTAAACACCTGTGGGGGAGGCCACACTCTTTGTTTCTGCATCTTCCTCCTCATCCCCCTAATTCCAGATCCTTAGCCTGAAGAAGGGTCAAAGGTGAGAGAGACTCCAGAGGAAAGAAGAGGTGGGACAACGAAGGGCCCAGGAGGTAGGAGTCATTGCTACAGACCACCTCCAGCACTGAAGGCAGTAACTGACAAAACTGAGATGCTCAGTGTGTGTTTGCTGGGCAGGCACCATGGGCCAACAATGCAGAAAGTGCTAGGGGCCGGTGCTGCCAAGGGCAAGAAACGACAAGTAGGGAAGTCACCTGCCAGGGTTCCTGCTCTCTCGCCCCTCCCTGCCACTGCTCACACTTATCCCTCTGCCAGCAAAGTCGGCCTCATCCTGCTAAATGGCTGGGCCTGCTCCTCTCTTAAGGTTCCACTCCAGCACGCGCCCTCTTCAGGAACACTTCCCCGCCAGCCAGGATGGGGTGGCAATCCCATCCCTTGGCTGGGTTGTATTCATCTGTTTGAACCTGGCTCCTCTCCTGGGATGTGAGCCATCCTCACATCTTCCAGGCCCAGCCCCCTGCCTGGAACCCAGCAAGTACTTAGTAACTGTGGAGTAAATTGATCCAGTCAGTGAAAGAAAAAAACACAAGCACTAACTAAACCGAATTATTTAAGTTCGGGGTTTTGTTGGATTTGTGTCTTCCCTTTCCTTTTCAGAAATTTATGTCAGGGTTTCTTACAAGCTAAGAAAAAAAAGAGAGAGAGAAAGAGAATCCAGGGAGAAGGGGATGGTCTAGAAGTGGGCAAGATCCATGTCAAATACAAGAAGGGTTAATTCCATGGAGAGTGTTTCCTGTCTATGAAGAAACTTTCTGGAATCTTTCACAAAGCTAGGCCACACCACCTGAGATGGAAAACAACAGGGAGAAGGGGAGGTGGGTGAGTCTGTTCAGCCAAAGCAACCCGAGCCCCCTCTCCTTCAGGAGAGAATGAACCTCAGGTCTTTATCAATCCCTAATGCCTGCACAACTGGCCAGGGTACTTTGAGGTGGCTTCAAATGGATGAAAAAGAGGTTGTTGACAAAGGCACATTAATACGTCCAGAACAGCCCAGGGTTGAAGCAAAGCCACCAACTCCCACAGCACCCACAGACAGCAGGGAGCAAGTAAAGGAACTCACCAAGGTCACAAAAACAAGGTACCATCATGGCTTCTCCCCAGACCCACCCCATCCCCCTGTAACTGCTGGTTCTATCACTACAGAGATGAGAGGGAAATAAAAATCTCTCCCCAAATCAAGCTACGGTCCTCCAAACCCTCTCCCACCCAAGGCCTTATTACTACCTCTTGCAATCTCCCAGGCTCACTTCTGGAAAGCTTCAAAGTCACCACCAACCAACCCTTCCTGACGCACAATGGCATTTAATAATTGCTTACGGTTCTCGCCTGGGAAGCCAGGCAAGCACCCACAATTCATTACATGTGTGACCTTTTGAGCCCTCAGCCCCCAAATGATTTTCACTCACTTTAATCTGAGTCCAATTCAAAACAGATCTGCTGTCAGCAGCCTGAATTCCGTAGCCCCATAGATGGGCAGTGCCTACGGCTAATCTTTCAGGGCCTTAATCATAAAATGCGGCACTTCCCCAGCTGTTTTCACCCAAATAGCCAGCAAAGGAGGTGAGCAGGGTGTGAAAAATGATGAATTATGAACTCCAAAGTAGTATTTCATTAAGCCAGATTGGACACTAAAACTTTAACTGTGCTCTCTGCAATTGAAAGGTCATTTTATAAAAAGCCAAATCGAGAGAATCTTAGCGTCTCTCCCTTTCACAGGGGAGCCTGTCACCATATGCTAGTTGGAGGAGGGGACAAAAGCACCAGCCAGCCTAGATTGTGTTTTTTTTTAAACCCTGGCCACTTCAGATTTTTGCAACATGATGCCAAGCGCAGTCAACAGGTCTACAAATGCACTGTATTAGCCTAAATTTAGTGGGTGTTAATTGAAATCAGAGCTGGAGTCGTTACCACTGACATGTTTCTAAATACTACCCAATAAATTTTTGTCTGTTTCAGGTTCTCTGTGACAACTGGCAATGGAAAATCAAGAGGGGGCACATAAAACGGTCTTATGTACCAAGTCCCATATTATGCACAGAAAAGGATGTCTGCATGTGGATCTGGCCCACGTCTGTTCACCCAGATGTGCATGCAGATAAACACGAGATAGATGTCCATGCCTCACCCATCTTTAGAAGGTGAACAGGAGACATGTACAATGACACACATCTGTGCTCTGGACCCTGGCCACTTGCTTTTACTACCACATGCACCTCCAAAGAAAGCCAAACAGAACTCCCTCAATGTGACAAAAGTGTTCTAGTTTATAGTAAAAGGGGTTTCTGGTACAACTTATGTGCCTTTTTCAGATGGGTCATTTCCCCTCCTTTCTCTCTGGCTTGCCTCACCCGTGTCAGGTAAGCCTTGTTTTAATTTAAAAAACAAAATTAAAATTTCCTCCAGAACAGAGCATCTCAGGGTCAGCCAGGAAAAGGTTTCCAGTACACAGAATCTGAAAGGAAGGAGGAGCTGGCCTAGGGGAAGGAGAGGAACACCCCGAGAAAGAATTGGTTGCCCTGAGTTCCCTGAGAAAAATATCAGCTTCATCCTCCCAATTACTCACCAGTTCCTTATTAGCTTGTGTGAAAAGAAGTGGCTTTGTGCTCTCTGAGTCATAACTAACTGAATTGAAAAAGAAAGGGGAGGAGCAAGCCTGGCCTTGGGGCATCACATACTTTGCCCTTCCTTGATCCTCCCTGGTAAGCTGGGGCCTTCCCCAGATCCCCACAGTATTGTCTAACTTTGCCGGGGGGGGCTGTCGGTTCCATCCGAAAATAAACACTGCAGTCAGCTTCCACAGCACTGTGCCAGGAGAAACCTTGAAGGCAAACATGTTTACCAGAGACTAATAGCACCGGAGGACTCCGCTTGGGCCCCAGCAGCAGATCTTCCTGTAGCTTCTTGTTTCCCCACATACATCGCATCAATCTGATTATTCAAATGACTATCAGCTCCAGGGGGCTGGGGTTTAGCTCAGTTGGTAGAGCGCTGCGCTGCAGTCTCTGAGGTCCTGAGTTCAATTCCCAGCACCACAGAAATGGGAGAAGGGCCTGGCAATCCACTCCCAAGGCAATCCTGAAACAGTCAGCCATTGAAAATCCTATGAGGGTCACTATGAGTCGGATACCGACTCAATGGCACCTAACAACAACAACATCAGCTCCAGAGCCCTATTCCTCCTCTTAGCAAATTCCCTCCCTTCCTTCCTCTTACACTCTTCCTCTCTCAGCCCTCCTTTTCCTCTTCCTCTTCCCCCAGATTTGGTACACTCCCAACCCTAAACATACAGCTATCAGATGTGCTCAGATATCACATATGGCAACACCTCCTGCACACACAGGGTTACCACACGCCTATCTATCCCCTGACACACTACTCATGTGTACACAAAAACACCCAACTTCTGCCAAAACACACCTCAGTCCATGCCTTCCCATGGCACAATGAGCACACAACACAGCACACAAGAGCATGTATACCAAAACCCATACTCCTCCAAAGAAGGCAGGGTACCCTGGACTTAAGAGAGAGGACTGTCCCCCAGCCACACAAAGCTGCAGGAAAATCATAGATCCTGGCCTCTACTGCAGAGACTAGAAATATTTCTACCAAAGAAATAATATCTTGGAGAAATCAATGAGACCAGCATCCAAACACTTCCCTCCTCTCATAACACCCTGCTATCTATGGGAGCCCGTCAGATGGTCTATGGGAAGAGTGAGTGAGAGCTCTTCCATACTCAAGATGGGTCTGCCAAGCAGCTGGTCAGCAATACCTGGGAACTTGTTAGAAATGCAGAGTATGGGGCCCAACCCCAGACCTACTGAGTCACATACATAGTGCACTTTAACAAGCTCCCCAAGGCACCCGTGGACACACTCAAGTTTCAGCAGCCCTCCTGAGAGTCTTCCCTCCTCTAAACAAACATGCCTGGCTGAGGTCAGCCTGTCCTCAATGACCCTAAAAGTCCAGGCTCCCCAGCTCCTACGAAGCAGAGAGAAGAGGGGGCAGGAACAGTCTTCCACCATGAGACCTGCTACCTCCCCTCTCACCAGCATTCACATGAGTTATCAACAGAGCCTCAGGTGTCCAGACCTCGCCTGCATCTCTAAGCCCACCAGGAGCTTGGTGACACTAACAGTTTTCTCTCCGCTAATTGTCTCATCACTTCACAACTGCTGTTTTTTATTTCATTATGCTTCTCATCAGTCTGAGATAGAAATATAACGGGGAGAGAAATTGGAGGTGAACAATTTCAATATCTCAAAACACATGCAAATCAACACCCAGAATCCTACTGGAGTGTTTCTATTGAGACAATTCTGTGCTTGCCAGAGAGATAACCTTATAATAAATAAATTCATATCTTGCAAAGGTAGATTTTCTCCCCACCTTATAAAGCTAATTATACCAGCACAACATAACATTTTCCTAAATGCCTGATAACCTCAGCCTGTTATGCAGGAAATATTATTTTTAAATAGGTGTGATAGATACAAACTGAAACACTCGGATTTCAATTCCAGCCCCAATTCCCGGATCCCCTCTCTGAGTAATTTAAGGACTTCCTCCAGATAGTTTTTCATATTCTTTTAACTGACATTTTATCTTTATACAGTATCTCACAGAATGAACACGCACTAAGACAATGACAGCCAAGAAGGCCTGTCATTTCTCATTCCGACAAAGACAGATGTCTTACACTGGCTTATGCCAATAATAGATCCAACAAAAAACAAAAGAGACTACACCTGCCGCTGATGTAAAGGCACCAATTCACATTTGTGACACTCATTTGTCAATTAACAGATTTCTTCCATTGTTGACATACGAGACTTAAAAGATGTGGGCTCGAATGTGATGAATTAAAAAAGACAGATGAGTAAGCTATGAGCTGCAAAGTAATGCTATAATGTGCTTTAGATATGAATATCAACTGACACCCCTGACAGGCCATACAAGGTTTTATTTCATTTTGCACTGTATCCAGGCTTCATACTTTGTCTTCTTTGTTCGCTTTTCATCAAGCTCCTAACATCTCATTCTGACAGCTAGAGACATTTAAGGCACTTTCGTTTCAAATGCAAGTTAGCGTACTTGATTTGTCATTAAAATGCAAAACGATTGCCGGTGCAGGTAAATGTAGGTATGCTTAAAAGGTTGGATCTGCAAAGGCAAAGCTGAAAAATGTTTAGGTTCCTTGCCTTCCCTCCTTCTCTAGCCTGGCTGCTCTTCAGGGCACTGCCCTAACACGCCCTTGGGTAAACGCCTGCACGGAGGGGCCTCAGGAGCTCTGCATCCCAGTAATGGCCAGAGGCGACCTATGGACTCAGAAGCGAGCCAGGCCTCAGGGAAGAACTGTGCTGCCTCCCCACAAAGTGGTCTGCACATCTGCTCTGTTACCTGTATCTGAACCTGTGTAAGCACTCAGGAATGCTCAGTGTGTGAAGAGGACACATGGCTGGGCTTCTGTCAAGATGCTCACAGAGATTATTTCCAGAGTGGCCCCTGACCCCTCCATCTTCTTCGAGAAGAAAACTCCAAAGCCTTGGACACTCCAGGGGGTGACAGAGAAATGGTCAGATATGGACGACAGGGAGAAGCACATCCTGCCCCAAAATACAGCACCTTGGCATTTTGGAAAACTGCAGAATCAGGAAGGTCCATCCCTCCCTTCCCTCCCCTTCCTCCCAGAGCAGGACATAAGACCGACATTTGAGAGGCACTCTCTCACTCTACGTAGGGAACAAGAACATCCTTGTCTCTGAAGACACAGGAGAATCGGAACAGGCGTTCCTAAATTCCCCCAAGTTCATTGCCACTAGATCACTGTATATCCAATCACATCTCTTCACAACTACTCATTTCTCCATCAAACAGCATAAAAAATACACAGGTTTCTCTGTTTCTTTGGGTCTTTGTTTCTGAAGTCTCCCATGTCATGTAAAACTCACATTAATTTGTATGCTTTTTTCTTATTAATCTGTGATTTGTTGCAGGGGCTCAGCCATGAACCTAGCAATAGGTGAGGAAAGATTTTTTTTTTTTTTTTTTTTTTTTTTTTTTTTTTTTTTGTATATCTTCTTCAAGCAAAGGTTTGTTTTAATGACCCTTTATTCCATAATTTTGCTCTTTGGGAAATTATCTTGAAGAAACAATGAAACAATGATTTGCAAAGACGTTCATCAAATTTCTAATTAACACCAAAAAGTGGAAAACAACATAAAATATGCCAAATATGAGAATGACTAAAGTATGACATATCTATATGGAAAAAGATATGCAATCACTGAAAAAACCATATCATCAAAGAAAACTGAATCTCAAAAAGAGGAAAAACAAAATACAAGATCTTATATACAGCTTGATCCCAATTCTGTAAACATTTATACATGTTCAAATGTTACTGTTCAGTGATAAGACTGTGGATTATTTTTTACTTCCTTCTGTATATTTCTCTGTATTTTTTTGATTTCTAAATGGGATAAATGTGCCATTTTTATAATTGGAAAAAAAATAAAAGAAGCTTGAAAAACTAATTTTAAAAAGTAAAAATTTATTCAGCCTTACTTCTTGTTACCTGGCATCAAGCTACCATTTGTACTTTAGAGGCCTCAATTTCCTTTGTAAAAATAAAGTATTAGGCTGGTGTTTTTCAAAGTGCATTCCATGGAACCTGAGGATACCACACAAGTTTCTGAATTGCTTGAAATGACTAATTTAAATTTACCTTTTAAATTGTGTTAACATTTTAAAACTACAATTTAAAAGCAGTGAGCACTCTCAAATATGCCATATACCAAATTTCACCATGCTGGAGGATAACTTAACTCACTGAATCTAATTTGAATAACCCAATATTGCAATATGAACTTTACATGAGGGGGAGAACTATTACCATTTGCAACTACTTAACTAAGTAAATTAGCTTTTACATACAACTCACTCAAAGCCAAACACAGAAATAACCTAGACACTGAGACCAGTATAAAAGTACATTTTGAAAAAGCCGGGCACAATGACACACACCTGTAATCCCAGTACTAGAGAGGCTGAGGCAGAAACAGGGCCAGTTTAAGACCAACATGGGCCACATAGCCAAACTCTATCAAAAAAAAAACTACAATTTGTCACTAACCTCTATATCAAATCCCGTGTTCATCTGAAGAGCTTCATTGCTTTGCCTAGATCATTTTTTTTTCTTGCTCACTTTGTGTTTGGTGTGAAACAAGGTCTCCCTGCATAGCACAAGCTACCTTTGAACTCACGATCCTCCTGCCTCAGAATCCTGAGTGCTGAGATTACAAACAGGCACCACCACACCCAGCTTGCTTTAAAAAACTCAGTATTAAAAATATTTTTATTCTGTAATAGGTTTTCTGTATAAAATTTTGTCTGACAAGGATTCTGCTGCTGGAAAAGAAAACCACTTGAAAAACAATAGTTTACACCAGTTCCTTTTGCACATAATGGGGTGTCAGAGGCGGAGTCACGCACTATGATAAAGAGGGATAGCTGAGTCTCCCCTTTCACACTTGCTATGTGATATTGGTCAAGCTACTTGATCCAATTTAAGTCTTGCTTTCTTTATCTGTAAAAAGGGGATTAAAAACCTCATAAAGTTGAGAGGATTCAAGGAGACAGCAGGGTAAACACTAAATAATTAATGGCCAAAGTTTTATCATTATTACTTCTAGTATATACAGATGCTGCTAAAGACTGTATATACATTTTAGGTATTAAAATTGTAATACTCTATCCTGGTAACAAAAGATTAATACAAGTCATATTTGACTTCTGCAGTTACAAGAGTGGTAATCACAATTACAAGTGGTTACCATCATAGTTCAATTCAGTTTTGAAAAGAAATGCATAGATAATATCTCTTAAAATATGTGAACATTTTTTGACACCACTGGATACTTGGGAGAAAGGAATGGCTAAAGAGTGGAAGGCTCAACACAGTACAAACAGTTCACAGAAGCATTAGGCTGACATGCTTTCACAAGGTCATAAGAGAAATCTTTTCACTAAACTAATAGAATCCAGAGCAGGCCCTCTCTAGATTACCTGGCCCCTGGTTCCTCTCTTTCTCTGACTAGTTTATACTCTGTGCGTACGTTGTTGTTAGGTGCCGTGGAGTCAGCATCCGACTCATAGCGACCCTCATAGGGTTTTCAATGGCTGAGTGCTTCAGGATTGTCGTGGGAGTGGATTGCCAGGCCCTTCTCCCATTTTTTGTGGTGCTGGGAATTGAACTCAGGGCCTCAGAGACTGCAGCACAGCGCTCTACCCACTGAGCTAAATCCCAGCCCACTCTGTGCGTATATTCTTCTTTTAATGTTAAATCAGGTTCAGATCTCCATACTGCACCTTACTATACACTGCCTAAGTGTGATTTTTATAATTATCTTCCAGGAAAAGACTCTGAAGAGTTCTTAAGTTTATAAATATTTTAAAAAGCTAAAGGAGACTCTTAGTTACAACTGAACCAGTCAATTCAAGGCAGATCAGAAATCATATAAAATTCTGGAGATGCAATTCAGTGGTAGAGCACTTGCCTAGCATACGTGAGGCCTTGGGTTTGATTCCTAGCACCACAAAACAAAACAGAAATCACATAAAATGCAAACTTTTAACAAAGGCAAAAAAAAAATTCAGATGGGAGAAAAATGAGCTGTAGATACAGTTATGTATTCCTTGCAAGGAAACATATTGTACATCTATGATCGTCTAGGAGATGGGAAGGTAACTGCCCCTCCCACCCAAGGTAAGAGGAAGTAGAGTCCAGCACAGTGGTACATACTGTAGACACAGCTACTCGGGAGGGTGAGGCAGGAGGATCACTTGAGCCCAGGAGTTCAACATCAGCCTGGGCAACACAGTGAGACCCCTGTCTCAAGAAGGAAAAAAAAAAAAAAAAAGTTCAGTCCCACCTGCTGCCTGAATGAGAAAGCTCATTCAAATCCTCAGAGTCAATGGAGTCCTCCCTCCAGAGGTCTAACTTGGCAAAGCCAAATCTATCAACTACGAATACCACAAGACCTCAAGCAAAATAATCTTAAAGATAATGCTACTGAAAAACAAACAAAAGAATTAAAAGTGACAAAAACTACTTTAGAGGTATTTGTTCTTCTCAGATATCTTCTATAGGAACAACACTCTTTTCCATTTACTTCATTCAGTCTCCACAACCCCTGCCAGGAGAAGACCATTAGCCCCCATTTGGAAAATGATGACAAGGATTAAATGATATGGTAGCGCCTCACAATTTGTGATGGAACAAGGAGAAGTACTCTTTACTCAGGGGTCTTGTCTCTTGAGCTCCTTTGTCTTTCACCAGACGACCCTCCAGCCAGAACTCCCCTGCCTTCTTAGTCTCTTACAATGACTCTGAACTGCAAACTAGCAAGAGTTCATTTTCTCATTTAAAAGCAAAAACATAGTCAATAATGCCTTGGAGTTATGTAGTGCTTAGTGATTTATAAAGTATTTGCATTCAAATAACCTGCCTCCTCTGCAACATAGAGGCAACCCAAGGAGTAAGAAAAATGGACAATGTTCTTTGCCTGTAACTGATGAGAATACAGACACTTGGGCTCTTGAGGGTTGTCCAGATAAAGAGAAGCAGGAATAGGACGAAGACAGATGAAGAGTGTTCTGGAGGTCCAACAGAGGCAGGACAATAAAGTTAGCCCAATCTAATTTTATACAGACTTTTAAAATAAAAGGAGACCTGATTTTACTGCGCTTCATAGATACAACATTTTTTACATATTGAAAGTTTGTAGCAACCCTGCATTGCAGAAGCCCATTGGTGCCATTTTTCCAACAGCTCAGATGATCCTTAGCATCGTTTAGCAATACAGTATTTTTAATTGAGGATGGACTTTCTTAAACATAATGCTATGGCACACTTAGTAGACTATAGTATAGCATAAACAAAACTTTTATATGCACTGGAAAATCAGAATTTTATATGCACTGGAAAATCAGAAAATTCATGACTCACTTTTTGCAATGTTCACTTTATCGCAGCAGTCTGGAACCCAACCTGCTTTATCTCTGAGGTATGTATAGCAGCACTTACCACCTAGAATTTCTATCAGCTCTTGAAAAAAAGAGGTCAGGTGTAAGCTTAGGAAGAAAGCAATATAGCAAAAGCAAGAGTTGGAGAACACTGTCTCCTTTTCATGGGCCTAGAAGACAGAACTTTCCCTCTTCTCTGCCATGAGATTAACAAACCACACTAGTTTGCCAATTAAGGGACCTTGAAGACGACAAGGAATTTGAGTTGGAGGGAATAGGTGATAGTGCAGGAGCGAAGAGTGTAGGCTTAGGAATCAGGCAAAGTTGTGTCTAGGTCTTGGCTCACACTGACCAGCCACGTGCCCTTGGGAAATTCACTTGACCACAGCATACTTTCATTCCTGTCTTTAAACTGTGAAGAACACCTTGCTTGCCATAAAGACTTAAGAAGGTAACTGGGGGCAGCCGATGGGTGAATGGTAGTTACAGGTATGTTACCTCTTCTAAAGTAAGCTATTAACATGTTTTTTAAAAATCCACTGAAGCAAATGAGGGGCTAGGGTTTAGCCCAGTTGACGGAGTGCCGCTCTGTGCTCTCTGAGGCTCTAGGTTTGATCCCCAGCACCGCAAAAATAGGAGAAGGACCTGGCAGCCCACTCCTGAAACAATCAGCCATGGAAAACTCTATGGATAGCAGAGAAGTACTGACATAGTGCCAGGTAGGGCACAGTGTCAAAGAGTGTTTTCTTCGGTTGTACATAGGGTCACTATGAGTTGGGCTTGACTCTACAGTACCTAATGACAACAACAACAACAAGTAAATGAGAAATTCACAGATTGGATTGCACCGTCCAACAAACAGACACCTACCAGATGCATAACCCTGCCAGGGCACTCCTGAAAGAGAAGCCGGTATCCCATCCTGGAAAAGCTTACATTTCCATGGGAGATAAAGTTCCTACAAAAGCAGCAAAGCATGCACAGAACCAACAAAACACAAACTCCCCCAGGGAAAATGCACCCCTATGCCAGCCTTGTGGAAACACTAGGGCACAGAAGAGTGATAATAAATGCAATTTCTGAAAGATGAGGCTTCAAGTTTGGGTTCTTCTCTTTCTGAACAAGCACAACACCGGCCCACAGGGCCTTGCTGAGTGCACAGAGGCATAGCCTGCTTGCAGCGTGAGTCATGGAAGAACTGCATTATCCATGACCCTTTTAACAGCATAATTGCCACCTATGTATGTCAGGGCTGACGCTTGGGTCCTGCTCACTCTACAAACCAGCAGCCCTCCACCAGCGGGAGGTGGCTCTCTCCCCCATACGCCTGTCACTCCATGGTGAAGGTTTCAGAGGAAGAACCCATACCTCCCCCAAGTCCTTACTTGATTGATCCCCCAAAAGGATCCTGGCCTAACCAGCTTCTATGTCCCATAACTACCCTACTCTGCATGGCACAGGATTGTGTCTTCATCTGCAGAAATTAACTTACCTTGCTCTCTAATTTCTTTTCTTTGGGACTCCAACCAATCCCTGGAACACAGAGACCACAGTCTCACCACCCTACTGAGGACAAGCCTGGTCCCAAAGACCTGACATTGTGCAAGCTGCTTACTTAGTTCAGAAATCTTGACCTAGTGGGCAAATGTGCAAATCCTGCCCTCCCTCCAGGGTGTGATGAGAACTCCATCGCTTCATGAAGTTTTCCTTGATGAAGACCTTCCTCTAAGGACATCCTAGGCATGAGAATCTGCATGACATCTCTGGCTCTTAACTGGACTGTGCCATCCTGTGTGTACCTCAGGAGACTTGTCTAGGGGCCACCCTGGGGCTCACCTTGGTCAAGTCACTTGCTCTGCCTGGCTGGCTGGGCCCCTCCCCCAAAGTGTGGCTCCTCCATGCTATTGATTCAAGGAGAATGAGTTTATGAGACTGTGGTCCCCAGTGAAGAGAATTACTAGGGTCTCAAAGTCCACTGGGAAAATATGATATGGCCCTGTATTGTCCTGAATAAGCCCACCTGAATTAGCCTTATCTCCACCCTGAACATGTGAGTTTCAAAGGAGAAAATGTCACATTTGTAAATTATAGGTGCTAGGAAGACCAGTATCCACAACTTCACAGGTCTGCTCCCTCCTATTGTCTGAGAGTGGACAACAATATGGAGGTAGCTATAAGGAATAGGAGGGCATTTGCAAAGAACAATGATCTAAGTCCCTAGCCTTTGAGGACAGACATCACTAGACAGCTTTGGAGAAGCCATGTTATCCTGAGCCATTCCACCCTCACTTAGTTGAATGTTTAACCTCTTATCGAGGTTGAATGAACTACTATTACAAGACCCTGAAGAAAGACTGTATACCTAGAGGCACATTCATGAAGGGACCCAGTTTTTCATGGCATCTAAATAGACCATTGTGACCCTACTGGTCTCCAAGAAAATATTAGTGGTCCCAGGCCTGACTTCCATCCACCATCTAAAGAGGAAGAAAAAAGACTTCAAAGTTGTTATTAGGTGCCTTGGAGTTGGGTCCAACTCATAACAACCCTAATGTGCAACAGAATGAAACACTACCCAACACTGTGCCATGTGCACGATCTATTTTATGTTTAAGCCCACTGTTGTAGACAATGTGTCAATCCATCTAGTTGAGAGTCTTTTTTTTTTTTTTTTTTTTTTTTTTTTTGCTGACCTACCACTCTCCCAAACATGATGTCCTTTTACAGGGATTGGTCCCTCCTGACAACACGGCCAAAATATGTAAGATGCAGTCTAGCCACCCTTGCTTCCAAGGAGTACTCTGGTTGTACTTTTTCTAGGACAGAGCTGTTGGTTCTTTTGGCAGTCCATGGTATATTCAATATTCATCTTCAGCACCATAATTCAAAAACATTGATTCTTCTGTCTCCTTTATTCACTATCCAGTTTTCACAAGCATATGATACAACTGAAAATACCATGGAATGAGTCAGGTGCACATTCATCTTCAATGTGACATCTTTACTTTTCAACATTTTAAAGAGTTTTTTTGCAACAGCTTTTCCCAAAGCTGGGCTGGATCTAACTCAGTTGGCCAAGTGTTGCTCTGTGTCCTGAGACCCTAGATTCCATCCTCAGCCTGGCAAAAATGGTAGAAGGACCTGGCAGCCCATTCCCAAAACAACCAGCCATTGAAAACCCTATGAATAGCAGAGAAAGAATGGTACAATGTCAGGGAGTATTTCATTCTGTTGTACATAGGGTTGTGCATAGGCTATGAATCGAACCTGAGTTGACAGCACCTAACAACAATTCCCCAATGTAATGCCTCTTTTGATTTTTTGACTGCTGCTTCCTTGGGTGTTGATTGTAGAATCACATAAAACAAAATCTTGGACAACCTCAATCTTTTCTCCATTTATCATGAAGTTGTGTACTGACCCAGTTACAAGGATGTTTGTTTTCTTGATGTTGAGGCACAATCCATACTGAAAGGCTGTGTTCTTTTATCTCCATCAGCAAATGTTTCAAATCCTCTGTAGTTTCAGCAAGTGAAGTTGTGCCATCTGCATAATGCAACTTGTTAATGAGTCTTCCTCCAATCCTGATACCATATTCTTCTTCATAAATCCCAGCTTCTCAGATTAATTGCTCACCATAGAGATTCAAGAGGTACAGTGAGAGTGTACAGCCCTAATGCACACCTTCCTTGACTTTAAATGAGGTAGTGTTTCCTTGTTCTGTCTGAATGACTGCCTACTGGTCCATGTATAGATTCCTCATGAGTTCAACTAAGCGCTCTGGTATTCCCATTATTTGCAATATTATCCATAATCTGTTATGATCCACACAGTCAAATGCCCCACTTGTCTCTCAGTTTGTCATACAGTGGGGGCTTGCATGTTGCTGTGATGCTGAAAACTATGCCACCAGTATTTCAGATACCAGCAGGACCACCCATGGTGAACAAGTTTCAGCTGAGCTTCCAGACTAAGACAGACTGGGGATGTGGACTCAGCAGCCTACTCCTGAAACAATTAGCCACTGAACATCCTCTGAATAGCAGAGACTTTAAAGTATATAAATTTATCTCTCTCATCATTCTTCCAACGCTCCACATCATGGGCTAAATTCAGTATTTCTCAGAGGAAGGCTCTAGACAAAAGGACCTCTGGGAGCCATTGCCAGGCTCCATTTTCCACACCTCACATCAGCTGATTTTTCTTACTAAAGCCCAGCCTCCAAGAACAGAATTCAGGGTAATGGTTTGCTATATCCAACTGCAACAGGGGATGGTTGGCTTTCTGTAATGTTAGCACAGCTCAGGAGTCTGAGAAGAACTCACAAGAGCCAAACAGACAGACCTACCACACAACTGTCGGCACACATGAAGACAGCCATCTCCCCAGTGCCTTCCTTGGGTGCTGATCACCTGCTACTCTTATGAAGTGCCCAGTCAGGAGGAAGCAGGCTGATGCACTGAGAAGGTACAGGCAATACACTCTGAAAACTAAGTCACTGGAATAAAAATAACAAACTCCTAATCAACCCCCTCAAAGACCAGCAAAGGAGTGGGCACACACCCATCCTCCAAGTTTCTCAGAAGAAAAAAGACCACCAAGCTCCTAACTCACACATTCCCCTCTCACCTCTGCCCCATCAATCCCACAAATTGTTTTCCAGTCCTAGGTGGCTGAATCCAGGGCCTCACACGTGCTAAGCAAGTTCTCCTCTACAGAGCCACATCCCCAGACTCTTTTTATGTTTTTTTATTCTGCAACAGGGTCTCGCTAAGTTGCACAGGCTACCTCTGGCCCTAAACTCGCAATCCCCCTGCTTCAGCCTCCCAAGTCACCAGGATGACAGGCATGTGCCCCTGCACCTAGCTCACAAATACATTTTTATGAGTTCCATCCACAGAGCTGGAGCAGAACAAATTTTTTTTAAAAAGAACACACCACTAGCATTTCTGGGGAGCAAAGCCCCTCAAAACTCACATACTTAAGCCTCTAGAGGGGCATATGTAGAGGTGAAACAGAAAAGGGTCATGGGGAAAAAAGACACTTTTGCAGAGAACATTTTACTTGAAAAGAATCTATCAAAATGATCCCCTGAGCTGTTATTTCTTTCATGACAGGGGAACAAAATAAAGCCAGCTCCAATTAGCACAATTTTCATTTTAAAATAATGAAGATGAAGTGGCTTTATCATCATCCTACGTTTTTCTCCTGTATATCAAGTGTCATTCAAGAGAAGACTGACTATGAAAACTAGCAGTGGGGTTGAGGCTGCAAGCAGAAATAAAATTACTGTAAGGAGCACATGTGGGCAGTAGTCAACAGCCAGTTTTTCCTCACATATTCATTGATTTATTCATGCTCTGCCCATCTCTGTCTGTCTCTCTCTCCCCCCATCTGCACTGCCTCTCACGATGTCCACTGAAGACTGGGTACCCTTTCTGGAGTATACAACAATATCTAGAATTTCTCTTTTCTGAGTAAACACACCTACACATATGAATCATCTGATTTCTCTTGGACACATCTAATTAAATCAGGCTGAAGTTCCAGGTGTCCTCCCCTCTCCAATACGAAAGACTTCTCCCCTCAGAAAGGTCTCACACATTTACTAAAATAATTTGAGGCTTCATCACAAAGACCATTTTGCCTGTAAACTGTAAATAATTTAAATGACTCCTTGTACATAAATATTTTATATCAGAAATTGATTTCCAAATGAAATGCACATGAACGAAGACCACAGTGAGCAGTGTCCGAGCGCGTCCTGGTGTTCTCAAGTACGAGCAGCTTTCTAATGCACTTGGAACACTGAAGGCCCCACGAGGTCATGCGTGATTATATGCATCACGGAAAATTAAACCCGCTGCCTAACTCCCTTTGTGTCAGACTGGAAAGCTACCCAGGAGTCTTCAGGAAGAAAAGCTAAACAAATTTCTGCTTTGCTAAACTGCTGACTTTTCAGAGGAATAATGTAAGGTAGATAAGGTTGAGAACAGATGCTGGATACTTAAAAAATACGAAGTCCTGAAAACATTGAATTTTACCCTTGGGTAAGACCAGGGTAAGACTTTAAGCACACAATCCTAAAAAGGTTCTGGTTGCTAACCCCCATTCTGTGTCAAGAGGCAAAGGGAAAAAAAGAAAAGAAAAGAAAAAAAAAAAAAAAAGATCCTATGTCTAAAACCTGTGAGAAAACACAGGACTATGATATGACCCCAAGTCTCAAAACCTGCTCAGCTTCTCCCTGAGCAGCAAGAACCACAGTCACATTGAAAAGGGTGAACAAAGAGCAGGGGCGCGATAAACACCATTAACCATGGCTGCAGGCAGCGCAGAATAAACTAGCTCAAAACAAATGACTGGGAGACCTCAACACAAACTTTCCAGCCTCATGAGTGTGACAGACCTGGACCCAGGCAGCCTGAAGTGTGGCAAAGAAGGAAAAGTGGGAGGGGGCCATGCTGGAGCCCCTTCCCCTGCCTCCTCCAACCGCACTGGCCCCTTCTTTCTCCCATGTCTTCCTTGGGCACCGAGGGATAAAGGTACAAAATCAGGTGGGCAAAACCAAGCAAAACATGCTCACTTCCGCCACCAAGGCAACAGACAGAACTGAGCAAATTAGGGTAGCATGCACACATAATCCCCAAATGTATATCCAGCTGATGGGCACTAAGGACACACACACACATACACACCAAAAAATACTTTCTTTTACCAGAGCAATAGCTGAGAAGAAAAATTATAACTCCTTAAGGCATAGCGAATGGTAAATCCTGTCTCACCTTAGCCACAGCAATTGGCTTGATGTTGCTAAATTAACAAAATATTTCCTTGGCATTTAAATTCCCTTTTCCTTTCTTTTTTTCCCCCCTAATGAGCAGAGTAGGAGGAGTGAAGTATAATAAGTCAAAAGACAAAGCAACTTCAAAACAAAATCAGTTATTTGTAAACAATCCTTGTGGGGATTTTTTTCCCTCCTCTCCCCCCACCCCAAGAAAAACAGCCCTGCCAGTTATAATAGAAAGCCAAGTAAAGATAAATCAATTAGCTTGCTAATTTCTCCTCTCTCATTTATTTAGCTCTGCACTGTATTTGTCGTAATTGACTACAATTATGTTAATTACTAACTCCAGTATAATTACTATATTTATTGTCATTGAGCACGCGATGTACCCACAGCAAAGCTGGCATTTGTCGGGCATCAAGAAAGCAAACTGTCGAGAGGTGATTCTCGGCAAACTGGCTGATGTGGCTTCAACAAATGAAAGGGCAAAAGAGATTTCATGCAATGTTAGTTTGAAAGCACCGGTTCATTAAGGATATTAATTTTCTGATAACTACACATTTAAGCATGACACACTAGCACAGTATCTACAGGATTTCGCAATTATTAATGCGTGACAGTTTCAAATGCTAAGTGAATCAATTAAACAGCAGCATTCACAATTTGAGAAGAGATAACTGCTTCATAACTACCTAAGACTACAATTTTCACATGACAAAAAAGAGCCATTGAGGCGCCTTCAAAACCTGACAGGTCAAGAAAGAAGTTTGAAACAAAAGCACCTTACAACCATCATCTCCCCTCTTTACTTGTCAGATCAACTTTGCTAGTGTCTCCCCAGAAACGGCATCACATGCCAGCTGCCACAAGGTGATTTTTCATGTCTTGTCAAAGAAATCTTTTATTCTATTTGCTCTGCATTAACATGTTACATTTATTGATCAAGGGCCTGTTCGGCAGCCACAGCAGGGCACTGAGCTCTCCATGCCTACGGGGCTTTGATGTCCCGGTGACATTCCAGCCCGAATAATGCACATACTAAATGGATTTAATGCAGAAATGTGTTTGGGCCTGACAGTTACATTAATAACAGCCCCTCACACTGATAAATATGCAATTGCTACTATTAAGAGTTACCCAATTATGGGGAAAATATTTCTCTACCTTATAAATAAATCCATCAAGGAAAAAAAGTTTTAACAATGGTGCATTTTCTTAAAACACTTCAGCAGCAGGAGACAGGCCATGTGGGGGTTAACACCCCCTCTTCTGCTCTCCCCTCCAATTGTTTTTAATAAGTCTTGCTTTATCTCAAGAATGGATGGGGGATTTGATTTTTTCTTTTAAACCTCTTTTGTTGGTCCCGTCTCTTATTTCTTCAGAACCAGAGAAAAAGCAGACACCCAGGAGATTGAAAAATGGGGTTCTGTGTAAAGTCAGAGAGAAGCTTAGGGGAGGCGGTGCAGAGGTGGGGGACACAGCGGATCTCCATAATGATGGGTCTGGGGGAGGAGTCTTTTTTAACTCTAAATGAAACTTGAATGTGTGTGTGTTTCTCGCATTTAAAAACCTAAGTGACCTTGTGCTATGGCAGTGAGGTGGTGGGAGTGCAAAAGGAAAAAGAAAGCAGCTGGGATGCAAGAGATCTTTTATTAGAAAAGTCTTGGCCAGGGAGAATTTGTAGTTATTATATTCCTACAATTAAACACAGACACCCAACAAAAAGCATAATCGCTCCCCTTTCATCATAAAGGAACAGGGAACAACTACAATCACCGGCAGAACAGGCTCCGAGCAGATGAAAGAGGCTTTCCAGATAGCGAGCGGGTGCACATGAGTCCATGTGCACGTATACACGTACACACACATACATGCACGCACGCACACAAACCACCTCTTCTTTTCCCTTCAGACTTCAAACTCCAGCATGCAGTTGTCTGTCTCAAGGTCCACCCACTTTCAAGGCTGGGACAACAAACGGTCAGTCCATGGAAACTGCTGAGCCACTTCTCCTATGGCTATGACCTTGGATCTGAGCCAAGCTTCACAGCTCAAGAGAAGAAGAAAAGGAGTTCTCTGGGAACCCACTCCTCACCTTCAAGCCCACCTTCCAAACCAGCAACATTTTAGAGAAACAACAGTGTAGAGGCAATGCAGTGTGTATGATTCTGGGGCCTCTGGGGTCTCAAACGTGGAGTAGGAGATCTAATCAAACCTGGTACAGTGATATCTGCTGGGTTTTTGTGATTTAATAAGAAAAAAAGAGTCAAGTATAGTGGCACATGCCTGTAGTCCCAGCAACTTGGGAGGCTGAGGCAAAAGGATTACAAGTTCAAGGCCAGAGACAGCCTACATAACTTAGTGAGACTCTGACTCAAAATAAAAAATAAAAAGGGCTTGACTGCAGCTCAGTAGTAGAGCACTTGCCTAACATGTACAAGGCCCTGATTCAACCCCATAGTACTGCAGAGAAAGGAGGAGGAAAAAGAAGAGGAGGAGGAGAGAAAAGGAGAGAAGGTAGAGGTCAAGGAGGAGGAAGAAGATTCTTTTCCTCCCACAAGGAAATACAGGCTTGAAAGTCACTGCCTACTCCTTGCACACAAAAAAAACCAACAGTTTATATCATGAAAAGCAGTTTAGAATAACTATAAAGCTAAAGTTAGACCCTGGGTCCATTTAGTCATAGCTCTCCCATTTTCACCATCGTGTGGTCTTAAGCAAGCTCATTGGCTTCTCTGGGCCTCAACTACTTCATCTGTAAAATGGGGGTAATAATAGTAACATTCTCAAAATGCTATTGGGAGGACCACAGAAGATAGCATATAAAGTATTCTGCCCAGCCTCGGAAGTAGTAAATGCTGGGTATTGTTGTCACCTATTAATAAGAAAATAAATATAATCATTGAAGTCATTTGTCTGATTCTCCATCCTTGGACTCCTCTGGAGAGTGGACCTGGCACCTCTTAGTCCTTATTGCCAAGTGTATTCTGTCATGAGAACCACTCTGCAAGCCACCTCAATGAGGTGCACATGACATAAGAGAGGGAAGATCCTATTTTGTCCAAGACAAACACATTTAGCATCCCTGCAAGACATTTAACATCCCTGGCTTCACCCACAAAATATCAGTAGAGCCCCCATTCCCATCACTGTGACCACAAATTGTCCCCTCCTGCAGCAGAACTTTGTAGTAGAGGACCTGGAAGCCCAGTGAGTAGAAAGTCTGAACAGGTTAAACTCTCTGGCCTCTCTTCCCATCCTGCCCACCTCCACAGTCCCTCAGCTGTCTCTGACAAGCTCAAGGACACCTCAGTCACGACCTCAGAACAGAGCAAGACATAGGGAGCCGACAGAGCAGTGAGGCCCAAGATTCAAAAAGCTCAGTGAAAGGAACTTTACAAAGGAAGGAAAATAAACCCCAAAATTCTAGAGGAATAAAAGTGTTGAGATGGAAAATAAAAAGCAAAATTTAAAGGTCTAGGAACTTCTTATCCTAGAGGCAAATACTGCAGGAAATATGGAAGCAATGTTAGCGAAAGCTACTGTAGCCAATATGGAGGCAACATTAGCGAAAGCATTTTCTAAATTCCACTACAAGTTACAGAGAGGATTGTCATCCATGAGAAAATGAACCCCAGGAAAGCCCTACAGCCCCATACCAATTCTTTCCAAATGTCCACCACTTCTCAGCCTGATCTTGCCCATTACAGCTCAATGCATAACCTCTTCTTCCCAAAGGGGAGAAATGCAGGAAGCCATGTGGACTTGTGAAGGGAGGAGGAGAGAGAGGATGCATATTGTGGAAACCACCTTGCAGTGCCTGGTACCAGCCCCTTCATGCTGTCCTGTCCCTCCCAAACATAGTCAAGCTGCTTTCCATAGAGGTCATGCTGTTGGAAATAAAGGGAAAAGGAAACAAGTACATATCACCTGCTAAACCAGTGTCCACTTCACCTTTGGATCACATGTTCTGTTGGTTGCTGGAGACACTAGAATGGCCAATGATACTCTTGGAACAAAAAGTTTTTTGTTTTTTTTGTTTTTTTGTTTTTTTTTTAATTTAACAGCATTGCTTGGCTTAGAGAGAACACTGGTTTCAACATACACAGAACCTTACCTCCTTGGAATCATGTAAGATTTGGCAAGGCCCTAGCACTTACTGAGAAATCAAGAACAGTCTATCTTTCTAAAGCCTGACTTTGTTACCAACACCTCTTCCTCTCAAAACCTATTGATAGGAGCTCTGTTGCCTCCCTGACCCAACGTCAGTGAAGTCCCCAGGAAAGACCTAGAGTACACTTGCAGAGTTTGAAAACAAGTACGAACAAGGCCCTTGCCCACAAAGATACTGTTTAATGAACACCCACTGCCAACAGAACATGTCCCATGTATGAGCTGTTCCCATGAGACTCTGGGTGGGGAATTTTTTCTCTCACCCCATCCCAGTGGAATATGACCCAATGTATGTTCCTAGTTGGTAGGAATTAAAAATATATAGTGCCGGGCACAGTGGTGCAAACATGTAATACCAGCACCTCGGGAGGTGGAGGCAGGAGGATCACAAATTCAAGACCAGAGGCAGTCTGCATAACTTAGAGAGACCCTGTCTCAAAAACTTAAAAAAAAAAAAAAATGGGCTGGGGGCGCAGCTCAGTGGTCCAGCACTTGCAAAACATGCAAGCGTGAGGCCCTGGGTTCAACCCCCAGTACCACCAAAAAACAAACAAACAAAAAAAAAAAATACACACACACACACACACACACACACGCACGCACACACATATATAATATGAGTGGGTTTAGCCTATGGAATATTATGGTCAGTTGGAAAACTAAGGTATTCATATCAGTTAAGATAGGCTAGATTACACTGAATTAACAACTCCTAAACCTTACAACAGCCATAGCCCTGTGGCATCCGATCCCATCAGATCTCGGAAGCTAAGCAGGGTCGGGCCTGGTTAGTACCTGGATGGGAGACCGCCTGGGAACACCAGAAGCTGTAGGCTTGGGAGAAGGACCTGGCAACCCCCTCCCAAAAATCAATCTGCCATTGAAAACCCCACAAACAGCAGAGAAGCACTGACAATAGTGTTTCCCCTGTTGTACAGAGGGTTGCTATGAGTCGGATACCAACTCGATGGCACCTAACAACAACAACAACAACAAGCCTTACAACAGATGTCTCTCTCAAAGTCTATGTCCAAAATTGATCAGCAGAGGATTCTGCTCATTTACAGATAAAATCCAAGACTGATGATGATAACAGTGAGAGAAAAAGTGGCAAATTATGCACTGGCTCCTAAAGTTTCTGCCCAGTGGTCATCCCAAAAGATGCAGAAATACACAAACAAAGTGTGGTAAAAGAGAAGGAATCCTCAGGGTCTATGAAGAGCCACAATGATTACCATGGAGTGAAGTGGGTCAGGACTGGGCTCTGAGCCTCACTATCACCACGTTTCAAATGCTAACCACAGCCACGTTACTGAAGACCTTTATGTCCCAGGTAATTTAGTAGGCACATGACATACAGCACTTAAAATTTCAGCAATTAGACCAAGGCCAATAAAACATCCAGTAAGTGACAGAAACAGGATTTCAAACCAACATGGTCTAACCCTAAAGCCTTGGTTCTTTCCATTATGCTGCCCATCTTCCCAACTGAGCAGCAAGTTAACATGCCCAGTTCCACCCAGCAGTTCATAGCATGGACAAAGAAAGTGTGGTGCCTCTGTCCTTGGAGCAGCTGTGATGGTGATTCAGGTACCCGCCTGACTGCATGCAGATGGCGGATGAGAGTAGAGCCGCTGACTCTTTCCTGGAACTGTACAAACTCCTAGCTGTTTCCCCTCATCGTACCCAAAGCCAGGGAAGCAACAAGCGAGCTCCCACCTAAGAAATTTTTCTCCTAAGCAATTCTCTATCCAGCACATTTATCAGAGTGATGCTAAATAAGATGCAACTGCAAATAATTTAATTTTAAAACACAAGCTTCCTGTTGCCATAGATCAATTAAACCCTCTTGGTTTTATTGCCAGATTGACATGGGCATATTTATCACTGTTTGCCACAGGAGCTCTGCTCTGCCCGCTGTGTTGAACAAGCTAAGCAGGCAACCCATGCAAACCATTCAGGACCATGACAGGAGAGGAAAGGGCCACAAGGGAGGACTCTAACCTGCCCCAATCAGGGAGGGGAAAACTGAAGCTGGAACAACTCTTTGCCTTGAGCAAATCTAGGAATCAACAGTGACTAAAGCATAGGATTTGCTTTACTAATTTGCATTGTTGTTGTTTTTCTTATGTGTCAAGTTGGATCCAACTCACAGTGATCCTATGTACAACAGAATGAAACACCCCTTGACTCTGCCAGGCACATGATCTTTTTTATGGTCAGGCCCATTACTGCAGTCATCTAGTTGAGGCTCTTCCTTTTTTTTGTTGACCCGTCACTCTCCAAATCATGATGTCCTTCTGCAGGGATTGGTCCCTCCTGACAACATGGCCAAAATACATAAGACACTGTCTGGCCATCCTTGCTTCCAAGGAGTACTCTGATTGTACTTCATCTAGGATGGCTCTGTTGGTTCTTTTGGCAGTCTATGGTACGTTCAGTGTTCATCTCCAGCACTATAATTCAAAAGCATCAATTCTTCCCGTCTCCCTTATTCTATGTCCAGCTTTCAAAGACATATGATGCAATTTAGAATACCATGGCATAAGTCAGGTGCACATTCATCTTCAATACTTTTCAATACTTTTAAGAGGTCTTTTGCAACAGCTTTTCTCAATGCAATGTGTCATTTGATTTGTTGACTACTGCTTCCACGGATGTTGATAGTAGAATCAAGTAAAGCAAAATCTGGACAACTTCAATCTTCTCTCCATTTATCATGAAATTGCTTAATGACCCAGTTGCAAGGACTTTGTTCTTGTTGTTGTTGTTGCTGTTAGCAGTACTGGGGGTTGAACCCAGGGCCCCGCACTTGCATGATCTGCAAGTGTTGGGCCACTGAGCTACACCCTCAGCCCTTTTTTTTTTTTTTTTTTTACTTTTTGAGACAGGGTCTCTCCTAAATTACGCAGACTGCCTCTGGTCTCAAATTTGTGATCCTCCTGCCTCCACCTCCCAAGCCACTGGGATTATGGGTGTGTACCACTGCCCCCAGCTGGACTTTTGTTTTCTTGATGTTGAGGCAAAGTCCACACTGAAGGCTGTGTTCTTTGATCTTCAGGAGTAAATGTTTCAAATCCTCTTCACTTTCAGCAAGCAGAGTTGTGTCATTTATATAACATACCATGCTAATGAGTCTTCCTTCAATCCTGTTGCCACATTCTTCTTCATAAAGTTCAGCTTCTCAGATTATTTGCTCAACATAGAGATTCAAGAGGTATGGTAAAAGGATACAGCCCTGACACATACCTTTCCTGACTTTAAACCAAGCAGTGTTTCATTGTTCTGTTTGAATGACTACCTACTGGTCCATGTACAGATTCCTCATAAGTACAATTAAGTGCTCTGGTATTTCCATTCTTCACAATGTTATCCATAATTTGTTATGATCCACGTAAATGTCTCTGTATAGTCAATAAAACATATATAGACATCTTTCTGGTGTTCTCTGTTTTTGGCCAATATTCACCTGACATCAGCAATGATCTCCCTGGTTCCATGACCTGTTCTAAATCCAACTTGACTTTTGAGTTCCCTGTCAATATGTTGCTACAGTTGCTTCTGAATGATCTTCAGCAAAATTTTACTTGCATGTGATGTTAATATCATCCTTCAATAATTTCTGCATTTAGTTGAATCCCCTTTCTTGGGAATAGGCAAAAATATGGATCTCTTCTAATCAGTTGGCCAGGGAGCTGTTTTCCAAATCTCTTGGCATAAACAAGTGAGTACCCCCAGTGCTGCATCTGTTTGATGAAACATCTCAACTGGTATTCCATCAATTCCTAGACCCTTGTGTTTGGCCAATGCCCTCAAGGCAGCTTCCATGTCTTCCTTCAGTATCATTAGTTCCTGACTATATGCAACCTCTTCAAATGGTTGATCATCCACCAATTCTTTTTGGTAAAACGACTCTGTGTATTCCTTCCATCTTCTTTTGATGTTTCCTGTGTCATTTAATATTTTCCCTTTAGAACCCTTCACTCTGATTAGTTGCTCTGGACAAATTCCTAAAGACAGAATTGTCAGGGAGGCTTTGGTACAGATGTCACATTGCCCTCTATAGCAGTTAATACCCATTTCAGCTACCATGAGTATATGAATGCCTTTTGTCCCAAATTCTTCCTTGAGCTTCTTCATAATTTACAAGTAAAATATTTAAAAGTAAAATATATTTCAATATATTTTAAAAGTAAAATATGAAAAGGCTCAAGGAGGAATCTGGAACAATGAGCATTCATATACTCTTGGAAGCCAAAATGGGTATAACATCTCTAGATGGCAATGTGACATCTATACCAAAGCCTGACAATTGTCTTTAGGAATTTGTCCAAAGCAACTAATCAGAGACTTACTCATTGATGAGTATTGTATATTTATAATACCTTACAATAGTAAATATCTGTAAATACCCAAATATCCACTCTAAGAAATTACTTAAGAGATCATTAAAAATTGTGATACAGTAGTTATCAAGATGGGAAAATACTTGCAACACATTCCTTAATGGCATTTTCAAAAAAGCAGGAAGACAAGATAATAGTAACAATGTTGACTTGTGGTTGGTAAGCCTATCAGTGATGAGAGGAAAACCATTTCCTTCATACGTTTCTGAGTTTTCCAATATTTCTATACTGATTATTCTTGCTTTTAAGGAAAAAAACTGTCCTCAAAAGTGAAGACCTTAAATACAATTTCATGCAGATATAGATATTAAGTTGTATTATTAATGCATTCAAATTCAAGGGGCAAAATGTCACTCCCCCTGGCTGTTCCCTGATTAGGTCCCTAAATCCTCTATCCTTACTGCAGGGTGGATGGCAGGCCCCTGACCCTGGGAATCATGCCTAAAGAGCTTACCCCAGTCCACAGTCATGGTAGCTAGTCTGGCTCCCAACTAGTCACACCAGGAAGACTCAGACCCAGGTTGAAAGGGCAGAAGAGAGGAATGTTTAGGCCTTTTAAGGGACATGAGCTTTATTCAGGCCTATTTTCTTACCTCCTTTTTCAACTTCCAACCTCATAGGATACACACTGGCTTGGGTGACTTTAAGTTTCCCCCAAGACAGAGGCATTGAACAGATACAGCCCAAATCCATGACCTTCTGCATGAAGCCGTAACCAGTTTATTACTAGACAACCAACTGAGGTAGACGGGGGTTAACAGAGAAGCCCCTGAGGCCTGATAGGAAGAAAATATATACAATAACCTAAAACCAAAGTTTAGAGCTTATAAATCCATGATCACCCTTTCCACCAGCATGAACAGGTAGCCAAAGGAGAATAAATGGAGCTAACTTTTTTATAAATAACATTAACAATGATGACAGTGTATGGGTAAGAATGAATCATAACACAACTAACAAAAATGTTCCTGAGTGTTTCAAGCCTAGTGCCTCCATTTTTGGGGGGGCAGGACTAGGGGGCCATACCCAGGGCTTTGTGCATGCTAGGCAATTCTTTACCATTGAGCTACACTCCTAGCCCCATTTTAATTTTTTATTTTGAGGCAAAGTCTCTAAATTGCACAGGTTGCCTCTGGCCTCAAACTCACAATCCTCCTACCTTGGCGTCCGGGTAGCTGGAATTATAGGTGTATGCCACAGCACATGGCTGTTGCCCTTAATAGGGCTTTGGATATAAAAAGGAAGGCTGTAGAACTCAAGAAAGGAGAGAAGAGAGTTAATTTTTCTGTGTATAACAAAGTGAGAAGAATTTTGTGCTCCTGAGGGCAGCTCTGGAAAAACAGTAAATGGCATGGCCAGCAGAGAAAGGGGCTGGGAGAAAGAAGTGCCTGGTCCCATGCAGAAGGCCTGATCCTAATGAGAGGCACTGTCAGGAAGAATTCTCTGTGACAGAGAATACCCCCAAAGACAGCCAGTAACCGCACTATCCCAAATGTGTCTCCTGCTGTGTGCTACAATTTCCACACGTGCCCCACACATATTACACCTTGAACTGGCAGTACAACTCCATAATAAATAATAATGTTGTACTGGGCTCCAGAAAAAAGGGGCTATCCCAAGAAGGGCCAGGCAGGCCTCCAAAAAGGAAAACTGCAGAAAACAAAGCCGAGAGATGTCAGACCAGGGAGCTGTGGTAAATCGGGGTGCGGTGCAGACTGTTTGTTCTCAGTAATTCAGTGCAAATGGGATGCTCCCTGCAATCCTGTAGAAATGGGGACAGGGGTCTAGGGAAAAACTTCTATAGAATATGGGACACAGAGTGACAATATGTCTTTAGATATCACGATGCCTGAAGCTGATCAGGCTTGGGTTATCTTTTACATACCCACTTATTTGAAAAGTTGATAATTTACTCTCTTCCCTTTTCTGTGTTTCCTCACACACACCCTTATTTTTTAAAAAAGAGAAGTTAGCTAGGCACCTACAGAGTCTTAGGTTTTGATCTGGCCGAATGCAAAGACAGGCTGGTACCTAAGTAAGTTTGTATCTTCCTCTGACCCAAGAGAAATAGTGCCACCTGCCCTATCACCCGATTAGGTAAATAAAAAAGGTCAAAGATGACCCAACCCAGGCAGACCCAAGTCAAGTGAGGCTTTCTTTTCTCCACTCTGGTCTGTAAATCCCTCCAGCTTTACTAAGCAAGCCTTAGACCTCACCCATCCTTCATGCCCCTGCCTCAACTTAATGACAATCCAATGAAGAGATCACACATTGACCATGACACAGATAAGAACAGGCTCCTGAGCAGGTGTGATACCCACTCCAGCTCAGGATTACAGAAGCCTGGCACTGCAGCGCACACCTATAATCCCAGCAACTTGGGAGGGTGAGGCAGGAGGATTCCAATTTCGAGGCCAGGTTGCACAATTTACTGATACCCTGTCACAAAATTAGAAAAAACAACAATAACAATTTTTAAGGGCCTAGAGGTGTGGCTCAGTAGTAGAGCACTTTTGTAGCATGTGTGAGACCCTGTGTTCAATTTCCCCGGTGTGTTTAGACACACACACACACACACACACACCCCACTACAGAATATTCTCTCTTCTCAACAGAAGAAAATATCTTTTCTGTTCTCTCTCTCTGAATCCTCTATCCACCTTCCTCTCACTAAAATTTCCTATATCCAGGGCTTATCTTTTCCTATGAACATCCTTCTAGATCCAGCCCCTCAGAGCCAAGAGCCCCTTCCCCCTACAGGCACACATCTCCCAAGGTCCAGCCCCTTCTCTGCCAGAGTCAGACAGGACCCCAGGATGTGACAAATGCAGCTCTATTTCCTCAGATGTAACAGCCCAGTGCCATGAACTGTGCCCCACAGGGCTCAGCCTCCCTAGACCCACATCTGTGCTTCCGCCACCCATTCACAAGGCAACCACACCCCCAAGCCACAGCGCCCTGAGCACCTGGAGGCCAATCACACAGGAGAAGCTCCAACCCCAGCAAAGGAACCTTTGGTCTGGCCCAGGCAGGAGAGCTATTTAAGGTGCGCACTCCTCTCAGGCATGGTCCACATAAGGAAGTGCACTGTCTTCACCTTGGGCATTGCGACCTCAAACCATGCTGCATTTCTCTAGAGGCAGCATATGTTTGGCTTTTTCTCATCCCTGTGTATTGACTTTGTGACATTTCAGTTTCCACATCTCCCCAGAGGCAAACAAACCCCCTGGAGTCAGGGAGAGAACAAATGGTAGCCACATCCCTCCCACCACCACTGTTGAGATGCCCTTTTCCTGGAGACCGCACAGCTTGGAGAAGTCCTATGTTCCTGGGCACCAGCTGGAGAAGCTCTGCTGACTCAGCTTAAACTTCCCTTCTCCTCTCTCTGCTGGTCCCTTAGCACACAAAGTTTTATTCATTTTCCCCCAAATTCTTACTTCCCAAGTATCCTGACTCAGAGTTTCGGAGAGAACAGATGCCAAGGCCTGGAAGCCGACAAGCACCTGAACACTGGAATAGGATTCAGGCCCCTGTCTGTCTTTCAGCCCCACAGAATTTGTGCAAGGCAGAGAGCAGCACAGACCTCACAGTGGTGGGCAATCCCTGAGCAGCACCACCTCAAGACAGAAAGCTACCACCTGGACCCCTGCTCCCTTATCTCACTGATATCTGCTTTCCAATACAAACCACTTCTCTCTGCTAACCCCCCAAAATTAGCCTAGTTCATGAACTGTTAGGAAAACTTGAAATAATTGTCTATGCTCTCCATTGGAATAATATACAAGTTCGCACTTACCTTTTGCCAAGTTATAGAATTTCCTTTCCTCCCACCCACCCCACACTAACAGTGTGTTATTTCTGTGAAACACCATCAGGGAGAAATCACCCCCACAAATATTTAAAGCTCCAATTCATTAAAAGGCACAAGGAGGAAAACTCACACATATACCCTACTTGAAAATTCTTGGAAGACAGAATTATCACAAAAATAACCATACCTAAACACCTCCAAAATATTCTTGCTGGCTCCATTTCATTCCTTCCCCAAGTGGATTCTGACCTGGCTATCTAGGTGCCCGTAGGAAAGGAAAAGAACAAAATGAAAACCCAGTGGCCCTGTGGTCCTCCCATGGGAACTCAGGGAAGGTGGATGATGCTCAAATCCTGGCCACTTCTTTATCAGCACTAAAAGGCTAGCAATAAATCATCTGAAGCAGAAGCAGACTCTTCAGCAGTGATTCCATGTGTCTCTGGACGCTGCAGTAAATAAAAGGACACCCCACATAAAGTTGGAAACTTTGACTTTCATCTGCTAGCCCATAAGTCCCCAAGGCAACTGGGCCTCCCAGGCCTAGCCTGCATCTTGTGAAAATCACATACCTCAGAAGGTTGAAGCTCAGATCAAGCCTCTTTGCGAAATGTCCACAGTCCCTGCCAAGGTGTGCTGGAATTTCTCGGCAGTCCTGGCCTATGTAGGACACCTGGGAATTAAATAGAACAGAAACAATGTGACAAATGGAAATTTTCCAGCTGCTTACAACCCTGAGTCATTGATCCAATGATTGCTTCCACAACCTTAAAGGCATGTTCCTCACACACACAGTTACCATATGATTGTTTTCCTGATCAAATCAGCTTTGGGGACTTTGGGAACTCTGCCAATAGCTCCCCCTTTCCTGGCACAATTAGTATGATGGAGATGGATCCTGGCACAATGGAAATCAAATTGAAACTGGCTACATTCAGGTGACTAAAAGATCCCCAATGTCAGAGCATATGGATATAATCTCAACAATCAGCGTCTCACTCAGGGCCCTTTCTAACAGCTACCCTTCTAGTTCTCCTTTTCCCTCTCTTAATCACTCTATAATGCACATGTCCCCTCAGAGGATACCACAGAAGTCCTTACAGCAGGAGTCCCCAAATCCCAGTCTGTGGCCTGCTAGGAACCAGGCCGCACAGCAAGAGGTGAGCAAGTGAAGCTTCATCTGTATTTACAGCTACTCCTCATCACTCACATTACCACCTGAGCCCCATTGGAAATTTATCTTCCACAAAACTGATCCCTGTGTCAAAAATGTTGGAGACTTCCACCTTACAGCATTGGCCTTCAGGGAGCTAGAACAAGTAGGATTGGGCAAGCAAACCTATGCAGACCACCAATCCCATTCTATTCCCACTGTGTACAAAATGCCCTCCATACTCCCATCAAAGCTGATTTGAAGGAAATAGAGCAACAGCATGTGGCCAAGGCTTTCCAGCCTCCAACCTCCAAAGAGCCTTTTGTGATCAGACCCCCTCTGCTGAAAGAGCTGTTTCCTGATAACTTCTTTTGGTTTTTATTTTATTTTTCTTATTTTAAGCACCTTGTGTGTACCCAAATATTAAAAGGCTAAACTGAAATTCGATCCCATAACTTCCAACTGGGAAAAAGTCAGTGGACTTTCTCTCTACTCCAACTACCCACTTCTTCAAATCCATTTTTACATACAGCAGCCTGAGGGCAGGGCTGTCAACAAATCCCCAAACCAGAAAAACTCATGGATCACAGGTGGCCAGAGGGGCCACAGTACATGATACATTCCCAAAGGTAGAAATTTAGGCCCATTCAGTCAAGCCTTATTCTTGTCTCTCTACAAACCTACATTCTTCTATGAAGACAGAAAAATGTCTCACAATGAGAGATTCCTGAGGGTATTATGCTTCCTAATGGAGAACCAGGGCTGGGGTTTGGCTCAGTTGGTAGAGTGCTACACTGCACTCTCTGAGGCCCTCAGTTCAATCCTCAACACCACAAAAAACCAGAGATGGACTTGGCAATCCACTCCTAAAGCAATCCTGAAACAATCAGCCATTGAAAACTCTATGACGGTCGCTATGAGTCACACCTGACTCAATGGTACCTAACAACAACAACAGAGAACCAAAACATGAAGGCTATCTGACATCCTCAGTTATTACCCTGCCCTGTATGAATGGCCAATATCCAGTCATTTTAGAACTATAAAACAAAACGCTCATATGGTTCAACCTAATACAAACCACAATGTACCCCAACACCCTCCATTTTTCAAGTCAATGCTCATCTCTCTGCTATCCCATGGGGACAAACTGCAGACAACACAATGTCCTGTATTCACTGTCTTCCCTTTCACTCTTCCTTGGTAACTTCATTCTAGGAAGAGAGGAAGTGGGGAGAAGGGACAGAAAAACTGCTGACTACACTGGCGTGGTAGCACAATATAATCTCAGCACTTGGGATGTGAAGCTAGCCTGGTCACTTGGCAAACACTTATTGTATCAGACCAATATCCCCGTGGAAGGGCTTGGTTATTTCCAGTGTCTCTTGAGCACAAGATGTCAGTACCCAAATTATAAGTTTGTGTTTATGTCTATAATTGCATTGATGCCACAAATGTAATTGCTATATGTTAGCGGGAAAAGGAGAGAAAGAAGGTAATGTTGAATATAAATGATGTGTTTAGGCCAAAAGAAGCCAAATGAAGTCAAGATCCATGGTGAAAGAAAAGATTTTACAGAGAAAAGTGATGGGAGAATTACACCATCCCCAAGCCTGTGGTATTACAGGCCAGCTCCACAGCAGTGAACCCACAGCAGCATTGAAAGATTGAAAGCAGTGATCTAGCTTCAGCCAAACAGCATCAGCCATCTCATTCAATTGTCTAATTTAATTTCATTGGGTGGTTTTGTTTTTTTTTTTTTTTCTTTGCACTTAACCATCTCTTTATTTGGGATTTACAAGTCTCTAAATATTGAAAATGTTGCATCTGGTTTCATGTTTTATGTTTCACTAATATTGCACTAGAAATAATACCACGGCTGAGCATGGTGGTGTATGCCTGTAATCCCAGTGACTCCGGAGGCAGGGACAGGAAGATGGTAAATTCAAGGCCAGAGGCAGTCTATGCAAATTAGCAAGACCCTGTCTCAGAATAAAAAATAAAAGAGGGTTTAGAAGTGCAGCTCAGTGACAGATCACTTGCAAAGTACATGTGAGGCCCTAGGTTCAGCCTCCCCAATACAAAAAAAAAAACCCACATTGGGTTCACTGGAAGTTCCCCCAACCCCATTTAAGAAGGACCTAGAGCTGGGAGTATAGCTCAGCAATGGAGTGCTTGTCTAGCATGCAGGAGGCCCTGGGTTCCATCCTTGGCACCACCAAACAAAAGCAACAAAAAGATCTACCTGAAAATAGAATACTGGTTGAGGAGCTGGGAAGGGTGGTTAATGGGAAAAGGGGCCTGGTGAGCTAAGAGGAATACCTTTCTAATGTTTTACTGCACAGTAACTATGCTTGATAACAATTAATTATGTATTCCAAAATAGCTAGCAGGTAGGTTTTGAAAGTGCCTGACACAAAGAACCAAAGGGTCAATGTTTGAGATGAGAGACATCCCAGTTCTTCCCTTCAGATCACTACACATGGCATACATGTATTGAAATACCACACTGTACCCCACAAATGAGTACAATTATGTGTCAAATTTTTTAACTTTTTTAAGGAAGGGTTTTACCAAAGTTTACAAAGTACCATGCTACAAGCACTCAAGGTGCTACCTCTTATGATGGCTGCCATTATAAACAGCCTAGAGCAGATGCTAGCCCCAGGACCAGGGACACTAATGCCCCGGGCATTCCCCAACCTGCCTTCTTAGCTCTCCCCAGGCAGCTCCTCTTCTTCAAACAGTCCTCAATGGCCAAAAATGTCTCACCCACACTCAAGTAAATGTCCTGGGGCTGTGCAGAGTAAGCTAAGGACTACGGTGCACGAACCATCAAGTCTGGGAAATGAGGGACAAGAAAAGGAAAAGGAATCTCAGGGGTGTTCTCCGCCCCAGTGGCAAGTCCTCTATGAACTTAGAAGAAACTGAGTCAAAAAAGGTGGAGACCTAGAGCCACAGGGGAAGAGACGCTCCTTCTTAGGTAGATACATACAGGGAAAGTGGAGACCTTCTCCCCCAGCCCGCCCTCTGGGTGGTCAAGTTCACTCCCAGAAGTCCCTATTCCCTGCAAGCAGAATAAGATGTCCTATTTAACCACTCCCACAGGCTAGTACCTCCCTGGCCTGCTCACTTCTGAATTCTGGACCTTCACCTGTCTCCTCACAGGATGAGTCTAGAGTTCAGAGCCAGCAATCCTTATAAAATTGTCCAAAGGGGCTGCAGAGAAACAATGGAAGAGCTAATTTCCAACACCACCCAGCCCAGTGTCTGGTGCATAGTAAGCACTCAATAAACATGTGGAACTGAGAAAACCACAAGACTCCAGAAAAAAGAAACAGGCAGTGGGGTGGCCAGTCTACTGGGATGCACCACTGGCCTTCATTACATCTTCTGGAGTTATAAAACTCTTAGACCTCTAAGGGGAATCACCTCCCTTAGCTCAAAGTAACCTCAAAATTCAGTTGTGCCTGACACCACCTGTCCTACCCAATCCAAAGGGAGACCTCCAAAAACTCCAGAGCATCAAAGAAAGGTGGGAAGTTGGAAGCCCAGCTTAATCACAGAGCCCAGAGAGGTTACAGACAGACAGCTGGTGCCAGCCTGGCTGAGTTTATCCCTCCAGCAGTGATTAAAAACAGGTCAGACTTTGCTACAGGGCTGAAAGCATGGAAAGGCAGGTGTCTATCATCCAGGGTTGCAAATGGAGGGGTGTCATTCCCCACAAACACTGCTAGAGAAATCAAGGGGCAAATAAAACTACAGAAGAGGACAGTGGACTTCCACCAGCCTTGGATAAGAAGTCCACTTTGACAGCAGAGCCCAATCACTGCCTCCTGCCCCATCACCTAATGCATAATGATTTTCTCTGTGACTTTGGTGGCCACAAGCTTTGCCTCTATTGGCCCCTTTCTTCCATTTAAATATGTTAGTTAATTTCTAGTTTTCTGCTGCATCGTTATAAGGACAAATCAACTGTTATGTAGTAAAACATTTCCTCTGACCAAAAGTTTTTTCTAAAATTCGGACTGTGAAAAAAGAAAAACACTTTCAGTGGACCCCAAAAAGTCCCGGGAACCACAAGCTCTGTGCTGGACGTTGAAGTTGGTCCTGCTGAGTAGCTATGGACAGAGGGGGATGGGTGTGGAGTGGAGATAGGGTTTCTTCCCACATAGCCAGGGCCAAAGGGGGTTTGTCCTCCCTAGACTGGAGCAGGCTTGGGCACTTGACACTCATCAGCTGCACATGCCACCCCCGCAGATGGGGGCAGGGGTTCTGGTAAACCTTGGAGGCCCCTAACCCGACGACCCCTCCCGACACTGGCTATTCCCCGGGCGAGGGCGGGGCTCGCTCAGGCGAACTTACTTGAGTTCCATTGACCACCAGCCCAGCCATGGTGGCCTGGACTCTGGCGGGCGCGCGGCAAGGAGCGCAAGGCGCGCGGCGGTGGGCAGCACAGTTCCGCACAGGGCGGTCAGCTGACCCGGCGGAAGCCGGAGGCGCCCGCCGGGCGCTCCGAACTCCGCGCAGCTGAGCCTCGCTGCCTATCGGCCCCTTGGCCCCTCCGCAGTTGCGCCTCGGCCGCCCAGCTGCGCACTGCTACAGGTGATCGCTGCGCCGCGCTGTACCCTGCGCGGGGACTGCGCGGCACAACTCCTGGACTTCCCTTTCCCACCCTCTCAGGCGTCTCAGGGCTACTTCGCCCCAGGAGGTGCCTTCCAAAATTCCATGCTCAGAACTTTATTGTATTATCAGGGGTGTCTCCGTTATGGTCGACCCATCTGAGCCGTTAGAGGGGAATTTAGAGACGGGCCTTCCCTAAATTTCACAATCTTCCTTACATAACTGCCCTCAACCGCTTGGAGGAGGGGGCCTCTTGGGCCACAGTCCCCTCGCGGGTTCTAGTGGGGAGGGGGAAGTGTGAAGGTCGAAATGTCCCCTGGGGAGGTGAGGGTTCAGTGTAGGAGGTGGGAGGAAGTGGAATTTCCCTATAAATAAAGTGCTGGCTGGACTTATACCACCCCACCCTCTCCACAACGCCCCTCGCAGTTGACAATAATGGGGCAGAATTGACTGATGTCTCCATGTTTCAGGATTCTTTTATTTTACCCCTCCTCAGAAAAGATACTTGTGAGGCTCAAAATCATCAATGAGGTCAATCTTTCCCAGCGACATGTACACACTCCTGCCACCCCGCCTTCCCTATCTGGAAGGTGACCATTGCTGCCTCCTGTCTGGATGAAACCAGCCCAGTAGACAGGTGACTCCTAAACTGTGCCCCTCTGGAAGGATCTGAAGTTTCTCCTTTTTTTTTTTTTTTCAATACTGGGGGATTAAACTAGGGCCCTCACTCATGGTAGGCAAGCGCTTAACACTGAGCTGCACCCCTGGCTCCATTTTTTACTTTTTATTTTGAGACAGGGTCTGGCTAAATTGTACAGGCTGCTTCTGGCCTTGAACTTGTAATCCTCCTGCCTCCATCTTCCAAGTCACCGGGATTACAGGTATGCCCCTTGGAGACCTGCTGCCTGTTCCCACTTCCACCCTCAGGATATACAATTCTACTACCAGGTGTAAGTGGGCTGTCATCACCCACTTCCCATTACACCTAAGAACCAGCCAGCCTTAACTGGTATAGGGGACATATTCCTTGCCAGCCTTAACTGGTATAGGGGACATATTCCTTGCCTTCCTAAGGGTCATAGACAGTCCTACAGCAACAGACAAGTTAACAAGAGAAAAGAGCTTTATTTCATCAAAGTTTTACATAACATGGGAGCCTTCAGAAATGAAAATGCACTAGAGTGGTGGTGCACACCTATAATCCCAACTACTCTGGAGGCTAAAGTAGGAGGATCACCAGTTCAAGGCCGGCCTGGGCTACATAGTGAGACTTTGTCAAAGAGAAGGAAAGAGAAGGGAAGGGAAGGGAAGGGATCCAAATACTCAAGGGAAACTGTTTTGATGTTTGGGCTGAATGAAGCCTGGACAGCTGTGTAGAAATGTGATTTGACAAAAGGGTGTGATGTAACAGTAACAGACTGAAGGGAGAAACCTAGCAAAGCTTGTCCACATTCTTCTTGGCGTCTCTGTGCCTCATTCCTTCCTCCTGGGCACAAAGCAGGACCTGTCTGGAATGAAGGTCTTATGACCTACTATCAGATAAGGCAGGTCAGAGAATGTCTTTATAACCATCTCCTACCCAGAAAAATGGGTTAAAGTAATAGTTCTAGGATTTATAGCTGGCTTGGGAGAAGAGGGGCTCTAGTTTCTGTGACCCTGCCTTAGGGAAGAAGAATTCTGGTTTCTATGACTCACTTCTGGGGAGAAAGGAAGGCGGAAGAAAGGAGGGCCAGAGAAAGTCAGAGACAGACTGCTTCTGAGGACTTCCCATCTCCTTTAACTCACAATGTTCGGCATGCCAAAGCACCATACTTTGGGGATATCATTTTCTGAAGCCTAGCACAGGCTTTGCCACCCTGCTCCCATCATACCAACAAGTATAGGCATCATCCAGCTAGAGTGAGGAAACTGAGTCCTGGTCTCACACACCTCACAGATATCCCAGCTCTGTAGGCCTGTCAATAATTGTGGCTGCCACCTCCACGGGGCGGGGGGGAGCGGGGGGGGGGGGTGTCACAGGGTTTTTGTTTTCATTGTGCCCTGTGTCTAAGCAGCACTTAGAAAGCCCCTGGTTGTGCAACTGATGATGACAGTTATTTATGATGGTGGTAGAGCAGGCTGTGTTGTCATCTGTCAGACAGCTCAGGTCCTGATGCATTGCTCAGTGGGCCCTGAGCAGGAGCATTCAGAGGCACAGGGTTGATCTCTGAGAACTGACCTGCCTGCCCCTCTTTCTGCTGCGATGAGTGGCCATGGACAAATGCAGCTGGGAAAATATGGACAGGCTACTAGACTTAGTCCTTTAGTCCAGGGACTGCTGCAACAAAGGGTACTGCAGGCCAAAAAAGAAAGCTTACCCTCCAAAGATAAAGGGAGGAAAGGGAGCCTCCCAAGGCCTGCTGCCCCAGGCCCACCTCACCCTCCTCCTCATGCTCTGCAGGATGCAGCCTCTCTGGCCCACTCTCCCCTTGTTTCTGCCTTCCTGCCTGAGGAGGAGGAAGTGAGCTGGCCCTGACAGTCATGATACTGTGCCCTCCCCAGCCACCTCTGACTCCACCTTCCTTGAAAAGCTTTGCAGGCCCAAACCTCCACAAGGACAAGGTGGGAGGACTGTCCCCCTTGTCTAGCTGGGAAGGGCTTGCTGGAGGCCATCTCTCATGCCCCTCATCCACACGTGGATGTGTCTTCCTCACAGGGATTGCTCTGTAGACACTATCTAGAAATGACTCCAAAGGGGACAGGAATCTTTCCCCCTATTCTACACCCCTCACTGCTATTCTTTACTCCACATAGCCCAAGGTGGCCATTCTAAAGCCTAGTTTGACTCTACCTAAAATCTTTCAACTAATAACACAGTTCACAATCTCTAGTGTGTCCCTCAAGACCTCTTATAATGCCATCAGTCCTTACCTCTCCCACTTCCTTTCGCATCCTCTGCTTGGCCTTACAGGAGGTTTTTGTTTTGCCTGGAAATGCCTCCCCCACCCTCAGGTCTCCACTTGGTGAACATACTAAGATGGAAAGTTGACTGTATGTGCAAGGATCACATTGGGAAATCACAAAAAATAAAGTTCAGGATAGCTCAGCTTGAAGTAGGCTTTAGTGTTTGCAAGGTAGGCAGATAACAATGGGGAGCTATTGAACGTTCTTGAGCAGAGTAGTTGTTTTAGACTGTTCCAGCTCTATCACAAAAGACCACAAATGAGGTGGCTTATATACAACAAATTTTACCAGTAGCTCTCACGGTTCTGGAGGCTAAGTCCAAAATTAAGATGCCAGTGTATTGAACGTGTAGTGAGAGCCCACACTCTGGTTCATAAACAGCCACCTTCTCAGTGTGTTCTCCCATCATGGCAGAGGCAAGCTAGCTCTCTGGGGCCTCTTTTATAAGGGTACTAATCTGTGGGGCGTCACCCTGCCGCTGGACTCGCTCCAGCCATGAGCAGGAACCGGCAGCCAAAGACCCCTCATCTGCTGAGGGGGAGCTGGGCACCCAGGAGCCGCGCTGCCCAGAAAGGAGGCTTATGCCCATGGCTGCTCTGAGAAGCCTTGAAAAAAGCAGGCTCAGAGGCTTCTGCCCATGGCGGCTCCTTGCTTCTTTTCTTCCCGAGGGAGACGCCAACTCCAAATGCTCTTCTCTAACAGCTCTTTATTTCTTCCTTATCTGTCCCAGTGGATGGAATGGACCCAGACTGCTCCATGTATCACCCTTATATACTCTTCTGGGGCTTGCCGGGGACCAGTCAGAGGCAGTTACCCCATACGGGTTTCAGCCAATCAGAGGGTATATTCAAATTTGGTTTTGTAAAAGTAGCCAATCAGGGGAAATTCCCAAACAGTCCAATCAGGAGCTGTTCAGGGGTTTGGAAACAGCCAATCAGTGTCGAGGGGTCTGAGGCAAGGGAATAGATGCCAGCTCCATCTTGGAGAGCTCCATGACCCTGAGTTCCTGCATGTAGGGCAAAGGTGACTGCCTGGGGAACAAGCTTCAGTCCTCCAAGGGGCCTAGACAGGCCCCGGGGCAATTGCCTATCTAGGCAGTGCCCTACACTAATCCCATTCACAAGGGCTCCACTCTCATGACCTAATCACCTTCCAAAGATCCCCACCTAATACTGTCAACCCATCAGGTTAGGATTTTAACACAGGAATTTTGGGGGGCTGTACATATTTAGACTATAGCATTAAGAGTTCTCTAAATGCAGCAGAAACAAATTGGCCTTGGCTCTGCTTACTCTGCTCAGCCTCTGGAGGTTAGTCTTCAGAAGAGAGGAACAAAGAGGAGGACAGGGCGGAGGGAGAAGGGTGTGATTCACATCCAACACTTGCCCTTAAGACAGATCGTTGAACTTTCCTTCACTCATGTGCTGTCCTGTGTCTGCAAAAAATGCTGTCATTGTGTTCCTATTTTCTGAGCCCCACATGGACGCACATGCCCAGTTGGTACAAAGTGCACTCATGAGGCCTGCCAAACAGGAAGCTCAAACCAGAAATGGCTGGACATCCTGGGCCTGCAAATTCTGGAGTCTAGCAGAGGGCTGAGAGAACAAGAAGGGTCAACACCCACGAGGAGACCTTTCCTTGCTGTCGGAGATGAAGAGGCAGCACCGTATTCCAACCATCATCATAGTTGCTATTCTTTGGCAGAAGAGGCTCTTTCCCTTAAAGTCCTTCCTCCATCACATTCCTGGGGACAAAAAGGAAAATCCTGTTTATTTCCAATCAAGGGAGTTGATGCTCAGGTCACTCAGAACCAGCCAAACAGGAACTGGTTCCTTAAATCTTCTAGCTATGCATTAGCAGCCACAAGAAGGCCAGGGCAGGTTCGCCAAGTGTCCTGAACTGAGTTTCCCTTCAGCCTTGCCTTGTTTCTTTCAGGCCCAGCCACTGGGCAGGTGAAAATAGTTGCTGTAATTAATCATGCCCCAGCCCCCAGTTTGGACTTGCCATATTTAGATTTCAATTTTTTTAAAAAAAGGCTAAATGTCTGCATATGAAATGCTCTTTGTTGCTGCTGCCTCCTTTGAGCCTCAAGGAAAGAGTTTAGAAAGTGCAGGAAGGAGAAGAGGTTTCCAGGGGCCCTCCCAAGTATTTGCACCGTGGTAAGGAAATCAAGGATGATCTACTCTCCAAGACACCCTGAGTATCTCCCCATCAGAGCAAATTGAATTTTTTTAATGCATATTGAATATCATCAGAATATCTGGCATGAGTATTCATTCCACAAATGTTAGTTTATCACTATTTACCATTATAAATATTACTATTATTAATGCTCAGTGCTTGTAGTTTCTCCTCTCTTTGGGTCTTCAGAACTTTCCTTATTGTCCTATTAAAATGCAAATAGCAGGGGGGGAATAGGTTTGGAGAAGATGGAAGTATAAAATGCTTTCTATGCCATTTCTTCTGCGATTTTTGCAACATGCATATACAACTTTTGCAATCAAATAAAAGAAAGGAGGAGATTAACAAGGGGCAGGAAAAAAGAGAATTTACCACTGACACTACTATCCTAATCTCTTAGCAATATTTTAACAAATCTTAAGAACAGCAATGAGCAGCAAATCTTATTTCCCGTTTTTTGCCTGGAACTTCCAAAATACTCAAAGTCCTTGGTTGGGCCTAGGAGGTAAGTCAGCTTCAACCTGGAGGAAAGGGGCTCATATAGGATTTCTGAGAAGGAAAGGGAACAGGGACCAGATAACACCATCCAACTATCTTTTCCAGTGAGGGAACCTTTTCAGAAACCCAACATGACTTGGAGAGGTTCTGCTCCTTGCAAGGTGGAGGAGGACTCCCATACATCTTAAACTTTGGGGAACTTGGTGGTAATTTCAGTCAGGAGGTGCCCTTGCTTGTGTCTGTATTTTTCTCAAGTACCCTTCAGTACCCTCACTTGTCTGTCAGTGTGTCGTACTGTGGGGGTTTGCATGTTGCTATGATGCTGAAAGCTATGCCATCAGTATTTCAGATACCAGCAAGGCCACCCATGGTGCACAGGTTTCAGCTGAGTTTCCAGATTAAAACATACTAGGGAGAAGGACATGGCAGCCCATTCCTGAAACAATTAGCCATTGAAAACCCTAGGAATAGCAGAGAAGCATTATCAAATATTGTCATTGTTGTTATGAATTGGATACCGACTCGATAGCAACCCTATGTACAACAGGCGAAACAGCATTGTTAGTGCTTCTCTGCTATTCGTAGGGTTTTCAATGGCTGATTGGTTTTTTGTCTTTTTTTGTCTGTTTGTTTTTTGTTTCTTGTTTTGGAGTGGGTTGCTGAGACCTTCTCCCAAGCCTACAGCACCTGGTATTCCCAGGTGATTTCCCATCCAAGTACTAACTAGGCCCAACCCTACTTAGCTTATGAGATCTGACAGGATCCAATGCCACAGTGGTATGGCTGCAGACTATCAAATATAGTGCCAGGAAATGAGCCCCCCAGGCTGGAAGGCATTCAAGAAAGGACAGGGGAAGAGTTGCCTCCTCAAAATAGAGTAGACCTTCATGATGGGAATGGAAGCCCCTGGGACCTCCTTTTGCTGATGTGGCACAACTCAAAATGAGAAGGAACACAGTGTCTGCAATAATGGGCTCAAATATAAAAAGACCATGTGCATGGCACAGTGCTGGAGAGTGTTTCATTCTGTTGTACATTGGGTTTCAACGAGTCAGACCCAATGTGATGGCACTCAACAACTGCTTTAGACACATATGCCAAACACTGAATGGGGAAACTGAGGCCTAGAAAGTAGAAGAGACTTGCCCAATGTCACCAGCAAATAAGTAGCTGGCCCCAGACCAGACAAGAAAGCAGAATGCCTTCTACATCCTTCTAGAAACAGGCTGAAGAGGCTGGGAGGAGTGTCTGAAGGATGCCTTCTCACATCTAATCACTTCTTGTCACGTTGTAACCATTTTCCTCATATGAAGCCCCACACTGATGGATCAGAAATAACATTTTCAAAGTTATATCTGCAAGGAAATGGCTATTAATGTTCTTCCTCTCCTTTTAGAGCACTGTGGAATACATATTAATTTTCTCTCTACTTATATGGCCTATTTGCAAATTGTATTCGCTACCCAGTGCTCCAATTTATCCTACCCCTGAAGAGATGATGAGGAATAGTGTGTTCCTGGAAATAAGATAAAATAAAATAAAAATTTTTCAATGAGATTTATTTTTATAATTATTTACAGGGATTGTTTTAGAATATATGGGGAGACAATAATAATAATGCACATACAAGGGTTCTGGTGTGATTTACCAATATTAATTCCAAGTCTCTTCCTACTTTTCCAAAAGGAGCCTGGAGTCTCTTTACAATTATAAGCAGAGGCAAAGCAAGTATCAGTGGGACCCGGTACCACCAATGCCAGAGGCTGAGGCCAGGATGAAAGGCTGGTCCAGCCTTGTAGTGGCCAGAGCCCTGGCCCAAGAGTCAGGGTTCAATTCCTAGCCTTGCCACTAACTAGCTGGGTGCCCATGATGAATTTGCAATTAAACTTTCCTCAAATGGGAACTAGCTGATCTAAGGATCTTTTGATTATGAAAATAAAGCTATAGTTTGGATCTGGAATGTCCCCCACAGGCCTACATGTTAAAAGCTTATTGTACAGTTTGGCCCTCTTGGGAGGTGGTGGAACCTTTAAGAGTTAGGGTCTAGTCAGAGGTCTTCAGGTCACTGGGACATGTCCTTGAAGGGGACAATGGAACCCTAGCCCCTTCCCCTCTGTTTTTCTTGCTTCCCAGCCATGAGGTGAGGGATTTTGCCCCAGCATGCACTCCTGCCATGATGTGCTGCCTCATCACAGGCCCGGAAGCAATTAGGCCATTTGATCATTGACTAAAGCCTCCAAAACCATGAGCTAAAATAAACTTTTTCTCCTTATAAGTTGATGGTTTCGGGTATTTGTTATAGAATGGAAAGCAAAGTAACAGAAAAAAATGCAAGTAAGTATGCACAGCTCCCCAAACTAAAAACACTTCTTAGTAGATATTTATTGAGTACCTACTATGTGTCAGGCACTGGAGGTACAAGCAGGAACAAAACAGATACAGTCATTACTCCTGTGAAGCTTGTTATGGTGAGAGGAGATAAGTAACAAGTAGATAAATAATATAATTTCAAGTATGCAAAAAACAGTACATCATTTCAGGTAACACTGAGACATGCTATGAGGAAAAAGAGGCTGGGTGCAATGGCGCATGCCTGTGATCCCAGAGATTTGGGAAAGGAAGGCAGGAGTATTACAAGTTTGAGGCCAGAGGCAGCCTGCACAGCTTGATGAGACCCTATCTCAAAATAAAAAGTAAAAAATGGGCTGGGGGTGCAACCCAGTGGTAGAGCACTTGAAAAGTATGCTTGAGGTCCTGGGTTCAGCCCCCCAGGACCACAAAAAAATAAAAGGAAGGGGACAATGAGTGATGCTGATTTAGACTCAGCATCCAGGGTCTCTATTATCCTTCCTTCTGTGATGCCCTTAAGAATCTGAGTCTGGACAGGATTTTGGCCCCACTCACCTACCTACCACTGCACAATATTTTTGTGCTGCACAAACTGCACAACAGTGGCTATGGTGTGTCCTGAGAAGGCCACTCTCTAGGAAGGACATTTCAGCTGGAGTCAGAACCTGGAGATAGGGCCAGTCGTAGGAAGACCTGGGAAAAGGGTTTTCCAGGCAGAGGGAGCAGCCAACACAAAAGCTATGCCTGGTCTGATGTTGTCACTTTGCTTGTGCTTGAGAGGTGAACTTTGCTCCCAAGATCAAAGTGTCACTCCAGCCTTGGACTTGCTCTTCAGTTCCAAAGCCTGGGTGGGCTGAGGCCTGGAGTCGCTGCTGCTGAATGCAGAGGTGTGCATGGGCACACTAAGCTCCTGCAGTGCAGCAGAGGGACTGTGGCTTACACATGACCACACTCACAGACATGACAGCACACTGTGTAGACATGGAAGCGCAGAGGCCCATGAGACTCAGGCCAACCTCAGATCCTTGTGTTCCATTCACCTCTACGGACAGCTGAAGCCCGTTCCTAGGCATAGGAACAAGCCATCCTTCCTGCAATGGCTACTAGTGGCAATAGAGAATGCAGACATACTCATTTTAGACTATTGGTGTTTCATTAGAAACAAGAGGATGTATGGCTTCTGCTAAGGTACTAGAAATTCAATCAATTCATTCATTCAAAAATATTTATTAGCCAGGCTCAGTGGCATGTGCTTGCAGTCCCAGCAACTCAGAAGGCTGAGGATCATTTGAGCCCAGGAGTGAAAGGCCAGCCTGGACAACACAGTGAGACCCTATCTCAATATAATAATAATAATAATAATAACAACAACAATAACAGCAACAGCAACAACAACAACAACAATAACTTGAATATTTAAAATATATATTTGTTGAATGCCTGCTATGTACCTGACGTGAACCTAAATTCTGAGGGAAGAGCAGTAAAGAGAAAATTTCCACCTTTGCAGAGCTTATTTTCAGTGGCAGGATAGATAATAAATAAATGCTGTGTGTCAAGTGGTGATGAGTGCTATGGAGAACAACACAGAAGGGAAGGGAGTTAGAAGTGTCAGGAAAGCATGGAGTGACCATGAAAGGACCCACTGAGCAAGTTATATTGAAGCCAAACCCTGCAAGTAGTTGGGGACAGCTAAGGGGCCATCTAGGGGAAAATGTCCCCAATAATAGGAACAGCAAGTACAAAGGCCCCGAGGCAGAAGTGTGCCTGGAATCTTTGGGGCACATCAGAAAGGTTGGGGGTGTGCCGGGGAAGGGGATGGTGAATGAAGTCATAGGGTGTGGTGGGGTGGCACAGCCCAAGTAGGACCAGATAAAGTGAGATGAGGACTTGGGTTTATACTTAAGTGAGATGAGAAACCTTGAGCAGAAGATGGACATGATCTGACTCACATTTTCTAAAGATGGCTTTGGCTGCTGTGTAAGAATGGACTCATGGCAAAGGAAAGACAGAAGCAGGAAGGCCAGGCAATAGACCATCATGGAAAGCCTGTGTACAGTAAACAGCACCTGGATATATTTAAATATAACACCAACTGAATTTTCTGATGGTTTGAATGTGAAAAGTATGAGAGACACAGAAGTTAAAGGTAACTCCAAGATTTTGAGCTGAGCAACTGGAAGGATGGAGTTGCCATATTGAGATGGATGAGAAAATTAGGTGGTGGAGGGGGCCGGGGGTCATTTCAAATGATTTGGGATTTACAAGTGGAGAAGTGAAGCAGGCAGGTAGACACAGGAGCTTGGAATTCAGGAGACAGGGCTGGACTAGAGATAGAAATTTGAGAGGCCTCCACTTTTAGGTGGCATATATGATAGTCAGCTTCCCTGCAATGGGAAAAAAAGGCTGAAATAAACAACTTAGGAGGAGGAAAGATTACTTTGACTCATGGTTTCAGAGGTATCAATCCATGGTCACTTGGCCCCATTGTTTCTGGACCTCAGTGAGGCTGAACATCATGGTAAGGAGGGTATGGTGGAACAAAGCTGCCCTCCCCTTGGTGCCTGGGAAGCAGGAAGAAAGGGAGCAAGGGCACGCCCCCAATGACCCACTTCCTTCAACCAGGCCCCATCCTCCTGACATTTCAACGGCCTCCCAAAGGCCCATTGAGCTCTGCATCCACAAATGGATCAATCCATCTGTGAGGTCAGAGACCTTTTGATCCAATCTCCTCCCAAAAGCCCCACTTCTCAACACTGCTGCAGTGAGGGAAAATCCTTCAACACATGAGGTTTGGGGGGACATTTCAGATCTGAGCCATAACAACATACAAAGCCTAGAGATAGGAAGAAAAAGATCTGAAGATTAAGCCCTTGTACACTCTGACAGAGGTCAAGGAGAATGGGAAGAATCATAAAGAAATTGAAGGGGCGTCGGGTTGCATGCTTGTAATCCCAGCGGCTCAGGAAATGGAGGCAGGAGGATCGCAAGTTTGAGACCAGAGGCAGTCTGCATAACCTAGCAAGACCCTGTCTCAAAAAATAAAAATATAAAAAAATAAATGGGCTAGGGTGCAGCTCAGTGGCACAGCACTTGCAAAGCATACAAGCGTGAGGCCCTAGGTCCAATCCCTAGTAACACACACACACAAAAAAAAAAAAAATTGAAGGGGCACCTGGAGAGGTAAGGAAGGACCAGAGGCAAGTTGGGACCTGGAACCCAAGAAAAATAACCAAAAAAGATGGAGTTCCCAATACAATGACCAATTCAGCCAAGAGTCATCAGGGGATGTTGAAAGTGTTCAGTGCATAGGACATTCACATGATCTCAAAGTATCACCCCACAGATAACCTGTAGGCTACAAAGGGAGAAAGGTACCTTGACAGTGGAGAGACCTAAAAATTAGTACCCCAACCAAGAGGTCATACTCAGCATCTCCAAGGTGGTACAACCTGACATTAGAAACTCAGATATGATTCAATGGGAAGTACATACACGTCCCTTGTATGCTGTTCTTGCCAAAAATGTCCAATCAGAATCCACTTAGGAGAAAAGATTCAAATCCCAGAAGGTGGAACATTTCATAAGACACCTGAGCTAAACTGTCCAAAATGTCAGTATCATGGCGGTGGGTGAAGGCTGGAAGAACTGTTCTAGACAGAATAGGCTAAAGAGCCATGATAATCAAATATGATACCTGATCCTTTAGTGGACAGTGGACCTAGGGAGAAAACAGCTGAAAACACATTTTAGGGACAACCAGAAACATATAAATATGAACTGTTTGATATTACTGATATTGAATTAACATTACTTTTCCTAAGTTGTACTAATTGTATTGTGGTTTCATAGGAGAATATCCTTTGCCTTGGGAGATGCAAGCTGAAGAAATTAGAGGAAGATATCAAGATGCATATAGCTTTAAAATAGTTCAGAGAATGGAAGGAGAGAAATAGAGACAATGTGACAAAGTGTTAATAGCTGTTGATTCTCGGGGAAGGGTACTGGGTATTGGTTGTCCTATTTTTAAAATATTTTCTTAAGTTTGAAATTTTTGTGAATAAAACATTAAGGACTAAAAAGAAGAGGAGTAAGCCACTATGTCCAGTGCTACTTAAGGCCAAGTGAGGACTAAGAATCACATTGGATTTAACAACATGGGGGTCACCATTGACCTGGATAATGTAGACAGCAAAACAGGTAGGCAGGGGCCAGATGGTAAAGAACTGTGTGAGACTCACTTGGAGGACAATAGGAGTAAAATTATCACATTTGTGTTTCAGGACAATTGGCCTGAGAGTTTGGGGGAGGATGTTTGGAAAGGGGGCAGTATGGTCGTGACATGTCCTCACAGGCTCTGGAAGCCCATCCCGCCCCCTTTGCCCCATGAAGAGTCCTGAGGGCTGAAGACAGAGCAGCATAGGGCATAAAGGAGGAAGGGTTACAAACGGTTACAGCCACTGCCTTGACTTAGCACCTGTTTAGGAGCAGAGGACGCAGGAGCCAAGATGGTGCCATTCACCAAAACACCCAAAGCGGGTGGGCTGCTGAGTCCCACTGGGAACTGAAGATATCTTCAGTCTTTTCTACTGTGCCTTCCTCTGGGGGAAGCAGCAGATGGGACACTCTGGGGCCAACAACAGCACGTTGGAGGCCTCTGTGAGTCATCCCCACACCGCACTGTGCTCCTCTCACATCTGAGCCAAGCTCAGGGTGCTGGGACCACAACTGTGGGTGACCTTTGTTCATAAATCTTCACATTCTGGGAATCACTCCCCGAAGAGCCTCTCCCAAGTCCTTCTCCCCCTGTGGCCAAGCCTTGCCCAGAATAGATGATCAGTAAACTGGGAAGAAGGGGAGCGAGGGAGAAGAGGAGAAGGCCATAGCTTGCCACTCTTGATACTAAAGATACCCTAAAAGCACACTGTGCTGACTTCCAAGCTACAGGGACCTCTACTCACTTCTGTGCTGGGGTGCAGTTAACTCAGAGGCCTTTGCTGCCAAGCCCCCCCCCCCCACCCCAGTTCCTGAGTTAGAGCCCCAGGGAGGAAACCTCCCAGAAGCACAACCCACAGTGCTCCTTGGAGGCTGTTTGCAGTAAATGACTCACCCAATTAAGAGCATCTACATAACAAAGCCTCACCGGGCCACAGAGGTCACAGAGACTGTGAAGTGTGTCTTTAGTGTGTGTGGCAGAGAGGGTTCACTAATTACCAGTCATTTCCACCCCTCAAGAGCCTGTCAGCCTTTGAGATGCAAGGGATAAAAGAATCCCCCAATTCCCACCCCACACCAATCACTCCTCCCTCACCCACCCCTGCATTTCAAACCTGTGACTAATAGGTGCCAGGGATGGGTCTCTTCCCACCTGGCTGAGAGGAGAAAGGGAGAGGAAAGGTGGAAGAGGTGCCTCCACTCAGGAGCATTTTTTAGCAACAAGCACCTGGGAGGTCTATATTGCCAGCTCTGTTAAACAAGTTAAACCAAACTTGGATTGCTTGCTTTCCATTTAGAAAGGCAACAACTGTTTCTGGTGGAAACTGCAGATGAGCAAGAAGGAAAAAAAAAGGCACCCACCACCCTACCCCTGAGGTCTCATAGATGTCCTGGCACCCTCCTTTGTAGTGACAGGTACTTACTGTGGGTGTGTACATGTCCCTGCTCTTTCATATGTCTCTCCACATGAGCACATGGAAAGAATGTCACATCAAGTGGGAATGCTGAACTGGCCTGGCAGAGAAAGTGTGTGTCAGGCACTGGAGCACAAGAAGGAGGCATTAGGAGAATTTCTGAAGTCTGAAGGAGGTTGTTTTGAGGACAGAAAGAGCCCTGACTATGCTTGCCTAGCATGTGCAAAGCTCCAAGTTTGATGCTCAGCACTGACAGAGAGAGAGAGAGAGAGGAGAAGAAGAAGAAGAAGAAGAAGAAGAAGAAGAAGAAGAAGAAGAAGAAGAAGAAGAGGAGGAGGAGGAGGAGGAGGAGGAGGACAAGGAGGAGGACGAGGAGGAGGACGAGGAGGAGGACAAGGAGGAGGAAGGGAAGAGAGAGGGAGAAGGGGAGAGAATGAAGAGGGGGAGAGGGGGAGAAGGGGAGAGAGAGAGAGAGGGAGAGAGGGAGAGGGAAAGGGGAGCCTAACCTTTGGAACTTGAGCAAGCGATTTTTCTCTCTGGAAAACTCAGTTTCCTCATCCTTAAAATGGGCATACTGTATATGCCTTGAAGGATTATTGTGAGGTTTAGGGTGATCCTAGTTGTAAGTGGACTATGCAGATATTGGAAGTTTTATTACTCATTTTAACAAGTGTTTATTAATTAGTCCCTGCCTTTTACTTAGCTTGCCAATAGCCTGTATTAAGAATACAAAGAAAGCATCTGGTTAAGGACTGGAGGAGCTTAAAATCTAACTGGAAAGCTGAACACACACACAAGCACAAAGTTAAACAATAAGAATTCAAGTAGCACTGGGTTCAGTAGTGCGTGCCTGTAATCCTAGCAACTCGGGAGGCAGAAGCAGGAGGATTGCAAGTTTGAGGCCAGAGGTAGCCTGTGTAACTTAGCAAGACCCTGTCTCAAAAGAAAATAATAACAAATGGGCTGGAGGTGCAGCCCAGTGGTACAGCACTTGCAAAGTACGTGCGAGGTCCTGGGTTCAACCTCCTAGTACCACAGGAGAGAGAGAGTAAGAGTGAGAGAGAGAATGAATGAGAATTTAAGTAGCTAAAAAAAGATATCATCAATTAGTACATAATTGTCAGACTAGTGGCAAAGACAGCACTCCAGCAGTTCAGAGGTAACAAAGAACACAGGGGATAACAATAACAACAACAAAAACATCAACCACTCTGAGCAATATTTATGTGTCAGGCATATGTATTGTCTCATTTCATTTCTCCATTGACCACATGAAGTGGGGACCACTATTACATTCATTTTGCAGAAGAGGAAATGGAGACTCCCAAGAGGTTAAGAACTTTGCCTCAGGTCACACACCTGGTAAATGGAGGAGCAATGGAACTGTTCTTTGGATCCAAGCAGTTGGACACCTGAGCCCACCCTATGCTGAAAACACCATGCTCTCCTCTGAGGGAGGCAGGGAGGGGTGCTGAACCCTGAACAGGATGATACCCGAGGGAGCCCCAAGAGCAAGGACAGGACTGAGAGGAGTGTGTTGATGCAAGGATCCCAGGTTGGCTAGACAGCTGCTTCTTGGGGGCAGTGAAAAGCAAGCTTTGATGGTAGAAAGATTAAAGGAGAGGCGCTAAGGTATGGGAAACCCTGGGGGAAGAAATGAGCTGTCCCTGAGGGTTTGGGTCAATCAGAGGTCCAATTAAGCAGTGTCTGGGAAGGTGCATCCAGGAGTAGACACCTTAAGATTTTAGAGGGGAGTGAGGAGGACAAAGGCTTCAGCAAAAAATGACCTAGAGAAGATGGAACAGTGCCATCCTTCCTAGAAAGCCCTTCTTCCTCCATTTTTTAATCTTTGTGACATTTTTGGCTAATCCACATTTGGTTCTCATGACTGTTGGCCTCATTTTAGCATGTTTACTAATTCTTTTCATACTTGGGTTCTACCAAAAGTAGCTCATTTCCTTCATTAAGCTTATTCCATGACCTAGGGCTTATTATCTAGCTTATGACATGACCTAGGGCTAATTATCATTAAGGGTGAAGGAGAGGAAGATGATGCTCATGCCCCAAGAAAGCTGATCCCCACGAGACCTGCCCTCCCCACATCAGCTAGCTCCTCAGGCCACTGCTGTCATTTCTCACTCCCATATGACTGTGCTCCTGATGGAGGGGCTGGTGTCCCACCAGTGGGTGGCAAAAGTCCCCCCTTTTCTTCTGAAGAGGCAGGCAGAGAGAGTGAAAACATAGGAAGGCCTTCGGTTTGTCATGTGAAACTTGGTGAATGTGGCCAAAGAATCATGAAGTAGAAAAACCATATAGTCCCTGAGGATAGAATGGTCAGTACCAGAGTGAAGGACTAAGAAAAAAAAATCTTTGAAACTGTGTTCACACACTGGAATTTGCTGAATATGATTGATATCCATGGTAGACTCTTTGGGGAAATAAAAGAAGATATAATTTGTGCCCTTAATTAATGCTTTGGAAAAGGTGGCAGGGAGAGGAGAAGGAGGGATAGAGACCGAAAAAGATGAGAAAAGAAGAATAAACACTGAGCCCAGAGACATGAAGCATCTTGACCAAGCTCTGCAGTCGGGCAAAGTGTGGAGTAGTGTGGAGGGAAAGCCCTCTACCCCTTCCATGCTCACACCAGACCCCAACTGCTTCAAGTCACCACCTTCCCAAGGAACTATAGCCTAGAGGTGTTCCTAATACATTGATTTTGTCCCTTAAACATTTTTTGAGCACTTCAAGATACCAGACACGTAAGGTCTTAAGCTCTGCTGGGAAGAATCAGAGTTGATTGTCACCTAAGGTGGTCAGCCTTGACAAAGTCCTCTGATACCTTAGAAACCTTAATCAGACACATTGAGTGCCATCCAGGAAGGATGAGAAGTGTGGGAGGAAGGGCTAGAAGCAGAGAAATTCTGTACATTCTCAAAGCAGATGGGGATTATAATTCTTTCCTCACTGGGCTTTGGTAAGAGGTGAATAAGGCAATGTGAAGCTACCTAAAATAATGTCCAGGACATAGTGGGCATTCGATAAAACCATTCAGTATGATTCTCTCTGCCATGACTGATTTACTTTGCTGAATTGAACAGTTTTTCACTTGAAATCATTACCTGGCTGGGTTGGAGGCATTCAGCCAGGCTGTTTGATAGTGGAGCCCCAAACTAGAACCTTTCATAGGCACCTATTTAGAAGCCACCCAATAAGTCTGACTATGACAAATCACTTAATACCAGTGGTTCTGAGTGACAGAAACTAGGTCTGGCCAATTTAAACAGAAAATGAACACATCAAAAGGATATCAGGAAGCTCACAGAATCAGAAAGAAGACTAGAGACCCACACTTGGGAAATAGACAGGATGGGATGGGTCATGGATGGGAAATGGAAGTGGAGTGGCCATGCCTGGGTGGCCACTATGATCACACTGGAAGCCGCAGTACCTGTGCTCTCCTCTCTGCCTCCCCTAGTCAGTCAACACCACTGCTTTTGGCTCAATGCTGCTGCAGAAAAGCCTTTCCAGATGATCCCTGTCCTCTGCTCATCTGCTGGGAGTCAGAGACCCAGGTGGGGCATCTTGGTGGTGTAGACTCAACTGCCAGGGCAGGGAACAGGAAGGTATGGCCTGTTTGGCGCCTGTAGGGGTTTCAGATCCTAGGAGGCAAAAAAGGAAAGAAACAAAAGCCTAAATGTTCAGTATATAATCATTTATTATAGCACTAAGGATTAAAGGTATTGCTCCAATTCATTCCCAGTAACTTGGCTAATCTAAAACATCATAGTCATCTCACAAGAATGTTTGCCTGTCTCTGAGGCTATTTCAAAAACTATACTCAAAGGAAAGTCTCTAAAATAGATTCTAAACATTTCTTTTTAGACCCCTGTGATAGTATTCCCATGGTATGACACCACTGAAAATACTTGTTAAAGGGGAATACTAGGGGTAAGTTTGACTGAAAATATAAAAATCCCAATTTCATTGTCTTAAGCAAATAGAGACTTTATTTCTCTAAGAAATATTTTGGAGGAGGGTGATCATATATGATGGTTCTGTGTCCCATCAGGATTAAATCTCTCTTTGCTGTTCTCTTGGACTTTTCTTTATGATCACAAGATGGCTATTATAGTTCGAGATATTAGACTCAAATTCACAGACGAAGGGAGAAAAAGGGAAGAGGGAAGGGTCAAAACATCTGTATCATCCCCTTCAATCATATAGATAAGAGTGTTTCTCAAATCTTCCCTCCTGCTTTGCCTCCTTGTTCCTCGTTTGCCAAAAATGAGTCTCATACCCATCCCTAGCTATAAGGATGCCTGAGAAAGGAGAAAGAGAACACAGGATTGTTATGATTGGCCTACACCAATCACGAACCACTTCCTGGATCTGGTAAGTTAGAACAATGTTAAGGTGAAGAAAGAGAGTGGTGGATATTGGACACCATAACAAAATTCTAGTATCAGATTTGGCTGTTGCAGGACTGCAAGTTGGATAAGCATGAGGGACAAGGGCTTTTCAGGAAGACGAGAAAGGAGTAGAAAAACACAGGACATGTGGGGAGAACAAAGAAATTCAATTTGACTGATGTGTAGGCAACTATACTTTTGGCAACTTATCCTATAGAAATAAGATCACTGATTGTAATGATATAGACACAAAAAATTATTAGTGAAAAGTATCTGGTAACAACCCATATATTCGTTAATAAGGGAATGGTTGAATAAGCATAGTATACACTCTATGGCATATTATGCAGGTAAAAAGTGAATAAATTAGTTAACCTATTTATTATATTATCAAGGAAGAAGGAGCAAGTTACAGAGACTTCTAATACCTTTTTTTTTTCAAACAAGCAGTAACATAATAGCCCCACAGATAGGGGCATAGTTTATATGAGAATAGTGAACACGGCAAAAAAGATAGATGTTGCCAGATGTGATTGTGCATGTCTGGAATCCTAGCATTTGGGAAAATGAGGCAGGAGGATGGGAAACTCAAGGCTAGCCTAGGCTACATAGTGAAACCCTATCTTTAAAAACCAGTGACTGGGGATGTAGCTCAGTCGTAGTGTGCTTGCCAAGCATGTGCAAAGCCCTGTGTTCCATCCTCAGCACCACTCAAAAAAAAAAAAAAATGAGAGAGAGAGAAGAAGAGGAGAGAAGAGAAAAGAAGAGAGAAGAGAGAGAGAGGAAATTTTATTCTAAGCCAGTTAACACTGGATGCCCCAGTGACTAGGTGGGAAATGGAAAGGATGTGGGAGAGATCACTAGTGTTTTGTATAACTTAAAGCTTTCTAAAAGTAGTTTGAAACTAGATTTTGAAGCGTCAAATGTTATATACGGACAATGGGGAGCCATTGAAGATTTCTGAGCAAGGGAATGATGTGGTCAGGGAAATTAACCAGGTAGAAGAAGTATAATGGATTACAGGAGAGAGAGGCTAAGGGTGAACAAACAACTAGTAGACCCTGGCAGTCAGAAGAAGCTAATAAGAAGTGAACTCTGAGTACAGCAGTATGTGAAGAAAGGCAAAGGAAATGGGTCACTGGCTAGAGTTTTGGGATGTATATGCCTGAATGTTGGGAGGAGTGGTAATGGGGAGAGCACATTCTTTTATTAAATCGTGTCAACCAGCATATCTTGAACTATGATTTTGTTGTTGTTCTGTTTTATAGTATTGAGGTTAAAACAAGGCCTCCCACATGCTATCAAGTGCTCTGCTAGTAATCTGTACCTCAGACCCTTTTTTACTTTTATTTTTGATTTTTGAGACAGAGTGTGACTAAATTGCACAGGCTGCTTCGGGCCTTGAACCTGCAATCCTTCTGTCTCAGGCTCCTAGGTAAGCTGGAATTATACATACGTGTCACTGCACCCAGCTACATCTTGCACTTTGAACACCTCAATAAGTGACTGTAAAACCTAGGTACTTGTCTTCTCCAACCTCCTCCAGCATCCACTTATTTGACATTTACAACATAGAGACTCAAAATAACCATTATTTTTTTTCAAGAGGTTTGTGTTGTATCCTTCTTTAAGTTAAAAACATCTTAGGATGTGAGACCATAGAGAATATTTGTTAGTGGCCCCCCAAGGTGCAGTGAACCCCATATGGAATCATCCATTCACTCCTTGTAGTTGATGATCTATATAAATGCTCTTAGTTCATTCATTCCTTCAAAGAGACAGCTACAGTCCCTGTCCCTTGGAGTTTACCGTCCAGTGAAGGGACAGACTATCAACAGGAAACCCTGTTATGGCCAAGGGTTACAGGAGGGAGGGTGCAGGGAAGTGGTGTATAAGCTAAGTCCCCAGGGAAAAGGAAGGGTGAAACAGGTGAAAGGGCAGGTCGTTCCTGATAGAAGGGGGGGGGGAAGCATTAGCAAAGTCCTTGACGTGGGAAGTAGCATGGCATATTTGAGTGACCAAAAGGAAGCCACGGACAGCAGGAGCTCAGAAAGTGGGAGAAGACAAAGGCAGAAGGGCAAGGCAAGACCTGCAGGCCATGGGACGCAGACTCACTTCGATCTGCAGAAGTGGGGACACAGACGCTTTTAAGCAGAAGAGAAATAAAGTCTGGTTGGTTTGTTAAGAAAGAGCGCTCTGGCTTTGGCTGGGACTGCAAGGAAGCAAAGAGGATGGTCAATTGCCCGCTTTTCCCAAGAGGCTGGGAGCTGGCCCAGAGCTGAGTTGAGCCCATCCGATTAATACCTCTTTCCTTCTCTTAGCCCGGCCTCAGCAGGAGGTGGCTATGGTTAGCAGGCAGATCCTTCCCCCATCAGAGAAGTTAAGGCCTAGCAAGACTCCTCCAGAGTAATGGCTTGGGACACCGAGGATCCGAAGAAAAGAAAGGATGAGGATATGAATGCGATGTGAGTAAAACGAGGCCGATTTCCCCTCTGTGCAATTTCTTTTATCTATAAAACAGAAAATTCATCGTACCTACTTCAGAGAGTTGCTTTCAGGACATAATTCATACAAAGTTCTTAGTACCTGGCACAAAACGAACAGTCAGAAACTTAGCTTTAGGATTTTTGCCTCCTGAAAGAGGTTAGGATCCTGTACCCTCTCCTGTCCGAAGAAACATTTAATCGGATCTCAGAGAAAGTTTGAGAGATCCTGAACCAGGTAGGTCTCAGGGTCACTAACGGACCAAAGTTTGACCAAATCTTACGTGCGAGTTTGGGCTTGGGTTGCTAGTGTATAGGTTCTTCTTCTCTTATGATTTAAAAAGAAAGAGGCGCCAGGATAGGAAAAGGGAGCTACCAATTGCCCTCCCGTGACACCCGGGTTCCGCGTCTGGCCTCCAGCTGGGGCTTAAGATCCGGTTGCCGGGGCTGCGGGGGCGGAGCCGGGCGAGCCGGGGGCGGGCTGGCGTAGCGGAGGGGCGGGGCCTTGCGTCAGCCCGCAGCCCCACCCCTAGCGGAAGTGCAGCTGGGCCCGCCCCTCCCTCAGGAGGCCGCCTCCCCCTTGCCCCTCCCTGGGCGGAATCTCTCCAACGCAATTTGGATCCCAGAGCTGGTTGGGCCAGGGCACCGGCACCCAGTCCAGAAAGAAGGCCCTGAGTTCGCGCATCTGGCTGGTCTCGGACGATGCTCCCTGTCCCTCCCACTTCCCCGCCCTCCCTGCCCTTTCTCTGTTACTGCGCGGCCGCGGGCGCCGCCGGGAACAGCACAGGTAAAGTCTGAGCAAGTAAAGGCACAGGTACGGGCACCTCCCGGGCACGGTTGACTGGGGAGAGGCTGACCGGCCTGTGCATGGCTTTTTTCCGAAGCGACGTATTGCTCGTAGGGGATCGAGGAGGGCGGACGAGGACCCTGGGAGCGCTGCAATACACTGGGGAGAAAGAAAGGGCGGGACTGAAGCCCTGGAGCTGGAGGGCCGGGTGGTTTGTGTCCCCGCGTCTTGCGCAGTCTCCCTTGTGCCTGGGAGATGGTGAGCTGATTGGGTGGGGGTGGATCTGGGCCGTGATTCCCGAGGACTGTCTTCCCCACACACACTCCCGGTTAGTGATTGGGTTCTGACAGCCACCCTGCCCGGGTGCGCACAATCCCAGGTTTGCAGAATGAAAATCAATAAAAATCAATGTAGTGGCAAAGAACACGAAACATGTTGGGTTGTTATTATTTGTATTTGTTATATTGTATTATTATTATTATTATTATTATTATTATTATTACTACTACTACTACTACTACTTCTTGGAAAAGGTGGCTTCAGTTTGGATCCGGACCTCGGAGAGGGACGCGAAGTATCTCCCGGTCTCCCTGCAGGACATGGGGGCTTGTCCTCGGCTCCAAACTGGGCAAACTTACCCCGGCAGCGGAGCGCAGTCCCACGTGGGAGAGAAGTCCCAGGGCGCGCTCGATTTCCAGACGTGGCTTTTCCCCTGCGCCTCTTCGTCTGCCCTTTAGGGAGATGACCCCCGCCCGTCTACATTTCCCCGTTCACCACCCCCCACCCCGGGGGCCGCGCCTCCTCCCCTCCCCTGTGCTCTTCCCGGCGCTTTAAATAATGATATTTGCATGCAGGGAGCGATTCATAAATATGTCAGGGCTGGTGAAATATAGGCAACATTTCAAACTTTCTATTTAAAAAACATGAATTATGGCCGCGGAAAATGTGTTCCCATTTAAAGGCGATACGAAGTATTTGGTGTCTCGTCCCCGGGCCCATCCATCACGCAGACAATAAAGAGAGTTTTTCGCCCTGACATCCGCGATTTATGGGCGCCCTTCTCTGCCCTCATCACTCACCAGCCGCGGCCGGCCCGGCGACAGGCCCGACGGAGAAGACCGGCGGTCGCCTACGCGCGAGTCCGCACGCGCACTTTGCGCCCTTGCTAGCCCCCCAAATCTGAATCTCTCAGAGGGAAGCACCGGCTGCCGGGAGTTGGGGGATCGGCCATGAGGGTCTGAGCAGCCAACTGGAGTAGGAACCACACTTGTTTTCCCCTTCTCCCCGCACAAGCCTTTTTCAGGGCTGGGGCCAGTCTGGGCCAGGAGTAGTCTTGAGGGCCTCCTCAGCGTCCAGGATTCCGTACGTGGATCGCCGCTCAGGGCTGGGAAGTTTGCCGCTCAGGCAGCGAGAATTCATTTAACCGCTGGTTGGAGGTGAAGGCAGAAAACTGGGCAGAGACTGCTCAGACTGATTCCTGACAATTCCTCCCCAAGGAAGGGAAGCTGATCGCAAACTTTGAGTCCCGCCCGGCAGATGCTTCTGGGTAAAGCTTTCTACAAGTTTTACAAAACCTCTCCCCTCACACCTTCCACCCCCTAGTGCGATCCATACAAACCCACTCTGGGCATTCTCTGAAGCTTGGCAACTTGTGTGACCATCGGGACCTAAGAGTTGCGGTGAAACAAGGAAGGGGGAGCTGACTTCCTTCCGCCAGAGTAGGCCACCTGGTTACCTTTTGCCCAACCCCCGCCATTCACACTAGCCGGCTATCCTCCCAAAGCCGTCACCAAATCTCTGTTGCAAACTTGCACTGAGGAAAGTTCGGGCTACAACTGCAGCGGAATTTGCTTTCAGTTTTCGCCGTGGGCGGACTCAGCTGGGCAAGTTCAGAAGCGTGGGCAGCACCGCCCACGAGCCAAAGGCCTCTCTTTCAGCCAGCCTCGGAGGATGGACCCCCACGCCGCCGGAGCAAACGGAGTCACCTCGTGCGCCCTGCTGGACGGAGCAGTACCGGTACACGCTAGTCTGGAGCCATTTCCCGCTGGATGCTTGCGAGTTGGATTTACTCAGATAATTGCAGAGCAAACGGCAGTCAGAGAAATCCCATCGATTCTAAAAATGACAAGGTTGAATTTATTATATCAAGATTCATGTGTAAGCGCAGGAGGATTAAAAATTATACTAACAGCTCCATGTCCAATACGAACACCACTGATCACTTCTGGCTTCAAGGACATATAACAGTAGGCACCTGAATGTTTAAATCTACAGTGTGTACATATATAATCAAGTTGGAAAAATTCTAGAGCAAATGCCTTTTTACAGCTGCTGCTTGGGTACCATCTGGGCCTGAGATGGATAGAACTTAGGTCCAAATAACCACTCAGTGAATATTTCCCATAGCCAGAGTTGAGGGGTCCGGTATCTACAGCTCTTCATCTGCAGCTCGGCAGAGGTGAGATAAATACATTTCAAAAAAGCAGGCAGGCAGATACCTGAGACTTTGTACCTACACAATATTTCTGGGTTTGGAAATAAATAGCCCCATGAGATCCAAGATCCGAGAATGGGGACAAATAGAGATAGCCAGAACCCTGAGTGGGGGCCACCAGTCTTGCAGCCCAGAGTGTCAACCAAGCTGAAGTGGGTTCTATTTGATATCAGTGGCCTTGCATCTGGGCTTGACTGTTGGGTAAGGCTCGACCTTGACGTTCAACATTGCAGTGCCTTGGGGGTCCTTTCCGGATGCAGCCCCAGAGAGAGTACCTTCCAGGGATGCTGAATTTGGCATTTAAGGTATCAGGGCCTGGGGGACCGTTAGCAGCTTTTTTCTCTCAGACACCAGCCAGCCCTCAGTGCTGGCTCCATTGGCTCTCGCAGGAGCCGTTTGGGTTTATGAATTTAGAGGAAGAACGCAGAAAAGTGCGAACCGCGCTTGATTCCAAGGCATACCAAAGCTGGAAGCCAGAGGCCACCCGGAAGAAGTTCACGATTTTTTCTCGATACCAGAAGTCAGACCCCACGGCACTCAGGGCACCAATTTGAGGCCATGGAAGCAGTTATCTGGATCCATTTACTTAGGAAATATTATCTACCCCTTCACAGATTAAGTGCTGAAGTCCCAGTGCCCCGTGGGTCTCCCCCATATATTTTGCAAAGCCTGGACAACGCCAATGGCGAGGTCAGCAACGTTACAACTGTGGAATTCCAAGGCTAAATGCTAATTCCAGAACAGGGTGCTTGCAACTGTCCACCTATCTAACTATTCTGCGATGGCTCGCCTCCCCAACCCCAAACGCACACAACCCTTAAAGGGGCACAGAGCCCTGTTTGGGGAAATTAGGAAGTACTTCGTCATGAAATCCTGGGATTTGTACACACTCCTGAGGCAATCTTGCCGCCGGAGAATTAACCCGGGCCCTGAGAGTGCCCTACTCCAGACAGTGTGACTATGCATGTAGTGGTTTATACAGTATACCAACAGAAGGGAGAGATAGTAGGGAATACTACTAGAGGAAAGGAAGAGAAAAGGAAGGGGGGAAAAGATTAGGGAATCAAGAAAGAAGCTGCAGTGTAAACAAAAAGAAGAGGTCGGTCAGGGGAATGGAGAGCAGAGGAGACGAGCCTAGTAGAGCGCAGGCCCTGGAAAGACCCCAGAACCAAGGCGAGACACGGTCCCGCACGCAGGGAGCCTCCTGGGCCCTGAGAAGAGGCGAGGCCCGCGTGGGACCTTTCCTCACTGGCTCGGCGAATCTGGACCAGACTCCCCGTCGGGTGGGGCGGCTCTGGGTCTGGGCCCAGGGGCCTCCACGCGCTCTTTCTCTCGCCCCTCCCCGGGGAATGCAGGACGGAAGAGGACGAGGGTAGGGTGGCCCCTGGGGGCGCGCGCCAGTCCGGGACTGTTTGGGCGCTCTGGACCAGGCTTTCCAGCTCGCCAGGCCTGACCTGTCAGGCGGATTATCTTCGAGGGAGATTAATAGGGGAGGCGGGCTGCAATAATAATCGTTTTGTTTGATGTGACAACTCTGATAGGCGTTGATTTACTTACAAACTGATAGGCTTTTAATTGAGCGCCTCCGCCGAGCCCGAGATGAAAGGGAAGCGGCGGTGAAAGGCGGCCCGCCTGCCCTCCGGCCTCAATACTGATTAGCCATCTCGACAGTGAATAGTTCAAGGCATTTTCAAACTTTCTTCCTCAGCTCTCTCCCCTTCCTTCTCCTCCCCCACCCGCTCCTCAAATATCTGCCATGCCCACTCCTTTTTTAGAGAAAACAAATCATTTCCATTGTGTGCAAATAAAATCCGCAGGACATCCACGCCAACCATCGCTGGGTTGTGGAGGCATTAGGCCCAGTGCAGAGTAGCAGAGTAATTAATAACCCCCCACCTCTATGGCTTGCTTGGCCTTCGGGGATTTAGCGTCCCGAGTGAGGTGCGCAGGCTCCGACGCGGGAGCCTCCCAAAGCCCGGGGCGCGCAGGCCCCCAGGCGCCCCCGTGCGCTCGGACCTTCGGAGTCGAGTTCTGAGTTGAGCTAGCGCGCGCGGTTCACGACCGGCACCCACGAAGCACTGCGCATACCCACGAACGCGTGTCGCCACTCCCGGGGATGCAAGAGCTACTCTTCGACTCCCACAGGCTTGGAGCGCTGGGACGGCCTCCCCTGAGCTGGGCGTAGTAAGAAAGCTGCTGTAATTAGAGGTGAGGGAACAGACTGCGTCCGGACACTGGACCCCAGGGTGGGGAAGAACGCCTCCAGCCTGCCGTCCCCCAACTCTGGCCACAGCCCCAGCATTCAATGCCCAGGCCTTTCCCGGAGGCTGTGGCGACATGCGGCCCAAGGCCCGGCTGGCGACACTGAAAGCACAGCAGTTGGCCCGGGTTGACACCTAGACAGCTAGATTGCCGGGCATTCGGTGACACAGGCAGACACTAACACCCGCAGGATAAGAGCGGCTTCAGACACGCTGCCCAGCAAAGACAACTTAGGACTGCCACCCTCGGGAAACTGACACCTGGGACCCGCTCTCCAAAGATCATTCAATTTTCACAACCTCGCCAGAGATCTCGCCACCGCCTCTGACTTACCTTCCTCGGTTGTTGAACAGAGACACTACAAACCCTCTGGAATACAAGTGTGTTCTTACACACGCGCGCACAAACACCTGCCCCCAAACACCCACCACCTCACTCCCTTCGTCTTTTCTCTCCAAATTAGCTTTAGTCAATTTACCATCTCATAAATTTTACTAACCTAAAGAATCAAGGGACAAAATTAAAACACAGAAGGAAGAGAATGCCTAAGAGAAAATTCTGAAACTCACCCTAGAAAGTTCTGTCCCCGTGCAGAGTGGGAGACAGAGACAGAGGGGAAGGGGAATGGAGTGCTGAGAGAGGAAAGGGTGAGTATGCCCAGGGCAGGTCCTAGACCGGACCCCCGCGCGTACGCGGCTCAGCACCAGGCGCGCGCGGTCGGAACCCAGTCTCCTAGCTCGTCCCCGCTCCCCCCCCTCCGCCCCCTTCGCGCGAGCACAGACGGACTCCCGGCTCCCGGCTCCCAGCCCCACCATTTATCAAAAGGACTTGACAACAAAAGAAGAGCGGAGCGGAAAAGTGGGGGAGGGGAGATTCAAAGTCTTCCAAGTCCTTCGGAGTGGAGTGTGTCCTCCTCGCCCCCTTTTAGTTTCTACGAGTTTCTGGAGGTGACCCATGAACTCACTCCGGACGCTACCAAAGCCCTGAGAATGCACACAGCGGTGCGGGCATACACACACACTGTGCTCCCAGATCCAGGTACACCGCGGCACACACAGCGCCTTCTCTTTTCTTTCCAAAGAGCCAGAGTGACGGTGCAAATCGAGGGGAACGCGGCAGTCCCACTCCGCTTCCCTGGAAGACCCCGAGTTCCCACAGGCAGCCGCCCCTCCCTCTCTCGCTCCTTTTCTCTCCTCTACCAGCGCAGGTTAGTCCTGACTAGGCGTTCCATTAAATTCGAACGAGCAGCCCCAACAGACCCTAGCTCCCAAGGCTCCCATTCCGCGGGGATGGTGCGGGGAGGTTAGTGGTGGAAGATTAGGGAAGAGGGAAGAGTGAGCCCGAGACGGGTTTCTTCTGTACAGCCATGGCCAGGCCTCTTCTCCACAGCCTTTCAGTCCTCCTACGAACTGAGGGGGATCACAGAATTAAGGGGGGTTACCCCACCATTGACCTCCAAGACTCAGGTTACGTTGGTAGTGTAGCTCTTGGAAAGGAGCCTCGGAGTTTGGGGTCGGGGCACTACAGAGGGTAGTGTCCGCGGTCAGATGGCGCCTGACATCTGCATGCTATACGCTCCCGAGGGATTGTCGTAGGGAGGCGGGAAATCTCCCGTGTTAGACGTCGCCGCTGTTGGTCTTGGGTATCTGGAGCCCCGCGGAACTCTACAGCCCCAACCGACCGAGAACCCCAAACGTGGAGAGTGTATCTGTCTCTCCAGCACCTAGAGAGGAGGCACACACCCTAGGCCCGCGCGCCCCTCTCCCTGTGCGCACCTGCGCACTTTACTCTCGCTATTCATTTTCCTGATACTGAGCGCCTCTTTTTCCCTCTTTCATTCTTTTTCTTAGCGCCCCCCATCCCAGGAGGCCGATCCTCTTCTTGCCTCCAGTTCCCTCTCTGTCTCTTCCTTCCTCTCTGTCTCTCTCTCCCTCTCTCTTTTTCCCTTCAAGTCGCACCCGCCTTGTAATCAGCAACAAAAGCTGACATAAATCATGGGAGGATTGACAAGAGCTGACAAATAACTGATTGATTGCGGTCGAGGCACATTGACAATTGATGGAGGGGTGGAGATGCCCATAGAACGGGGGGGGTGCGCGGATAGAAGGTGGCAGGGGAGAGTAAGAATGGGGAGGGGGGCTGAGTGTGAAACAGAGGAAACATGTGACCTCCGCTCCTGCCCCAATCTGCGCGTTCCCGGGCGTCACGTGGCCAGGAAGGGCTGCGAGCCCGGCGCTTGTCGCCAGGATGAGCCACCGCCTGCGCTGCCCTTGCAGCTTCTGGTTTCTCCGCCATGAAATCTCAGAAAATCAAAGCGGGCGGGCAGACTTCCTCCAGCACCTACTCTCCACCTTTCCTTACCCTGGTGGCCGCGCAACGCGGAACCTCAACTACTTAAAAAGAACATCTGGTGTGCGGGCCCCCTACGGACCCCTAGAGTTGATGGTCGAGATAATGTCCACAATAACGCCGATGCTTCTTCTAGAAACACCCGCAGTCTGTTGCGCACACGCACCTCCGACCTCACCCTCCCTCCTCCCAACCGCCCCAGCCAAAGAAGATTTCAGTTTATTTTACAGCTGGGAAAAGGAAAAAACGAGGAGAAAAGTAGAGGGAGGCGGTGGATGGCAAACGTAGAATAAATGTCCATCTTGTCCTCCGAGCGAAATCGAGGGAGGGGACACGCAGAGGGGCGGCGATGAGAGAGCTGCCCATTAAAACCAGCTCTGAGAGTCCGGGCGGCGGCGGCGGCGGCGCGCGACGCGTCACATCCCCTTGACCCTCCAATCACCTCGGGCTCCCATTTGATTGGAAGGCGGCAAAGGCTTTAATCTCCCCCTTGGTGCAGCTGCTTTTGAAGTGAGTTTCCTCGCCAGAGCCCTGGCTGGACAGGCAGCGGCTCACATCGTAGAGCGCAGCGCCGGCTCGGGGCCGCGAGAGCGCAGCGCAAGGGCGCAGCCGGAGGCGGACACTGCGAGCCGGCAGGCACTCCTACGATCCATCCGGCTCCTCCGGCCCGGCCACGGCTCCGCTGCCGGCCACCCAGGATTATTCGCTTCTGGCTCCAGGCGCCGAAAAGGCGCGCTGGGCGCCGGTAGCCACTGCGCCTCCTCCTCTTGCTGCTCCTGCTCCCCGGGCGAGCGCGCAGCCCCGAGCCCGCCCCGCGCCTCCCGGAGCCCTCCCCCCGCTGCTCCCATGCGCGCGGGTGGGTCATGAGCACAGCGCCCTCGCTTTCTGCCCTACGAAGCAGTAAGCACAGCGGCGGCGGCGGCAGCGGCAGTGCGGACCCAGCCTGGACCAGCGCGCTCTCTGGAAATTGCTCCGTCCCCGGCCCAGGCTCGTCCCCGGCCGGCAGCACCAAGCCTTTTGTGCACGCCGTGCCCCCCTCTGACCCCCTGCGCCAGGCCAACCGCCTACCCATCAAGGTGCTGAAGATGCTCACGGCACGGACTGGCCACATTTTGCATCCCGAGTACCTGCAGCCCCTGCCTTCCACGCCCGTCAGCCCCATTGAGGTAAGGACCCTCTCCCAGGGTCGAAATAGGACCCCTACCCTGGCTGCCTCCCTAGGGGGTTTCTTTCTCCTGGGATCTGAGGGTGGGGGTGTCGGAGTGATTCAGCTGGACGATGGGGGGGGGGACAGTGCTTCCCCACCTCAAAACTAGGGCAGAAAAAGGGAAGGAGGTGGAATGAGAGGGAATGTTAGGGGGCAAGGAGCCCAAACTTCTTTCTTCTTTTAGTATCAAAGCCCCTACCCCAGCCCGAGCCCTCCCACAAATCGGGCCCCGAAGACGAGTAGGGGCCTGAAATACTGTTCCAAAGTCTCCGTCCTTGGCTCGCCCAAAGCTAATATGTGTACACAGCCTCCGAGGCGCCAACCGCCCAAGACCTTACTCTGAAGAATTAAGGGGTGTGTGCTGGGAGGGAGTACAGTTCTGGGTCTCAGCTCTAAAAAACAAAACATTTTGTGAGGACTTATTTTTTCTCCCCAAATTCAATTAGCTCTAAGAAAATGCAGGAAAGATTCTGACAGGGGTCGGGTGGGGGTTTCTGCCGCCTTTCCCGAGGGCGAGAATCTTTGCGGGTGGATGCGGAAAGGGTGGCGGCTAGAACTGTGCCTCGTGGTGGAGAATCTCTTAGCGGGCTGTTGTGGAGGGGCACCAGCACCCTAGAAACCGGGATTCTAAAGGGTTTCCCTTCTTTCTCTATGTGAACCCCCTCCCTCGTCTGACTCCGCAGCTCGATGCCAAGAAGAGCCCGCTGGCGCTGCTGGCGCAAACATGTTCGCAGATAGGGAAGCCCGACCCCTCGCCCTCGTCCAAACTCTCTTCGGTCGCTTCCAGCGGGGGCGGCGCGGGCGGTGCAGGCGGCGGTGCCGGGGGCGACAAGGACCCCAAGTCGGGCCCCCTGAAGCTGAGCGACATCGGCGTGGAGGACAAGTCGAGTTTCAAGCCGTACTCCAAACCCGGCTCGGATAAGAAGGAATCGGGAGGCGGCGGCGGCGGCGGCGGCGGCGGGGGCGGCGGCGGGGGTGTTTCGGCGGAGAAGTCAGGATTCCGGGTACCGAGCGCCACCTGCCAGCCATTCACGCCCAGGACAGGCAGCCCCAGCTCCAGCGCCTCGGCCTGTTCGCCGGGAGGCATGCTGCCCTCGGCCGGGGGCGGCCCAGAGGGCAAGGACGACAAGAAAGACCCTGACACTGGAGGTGGTGGCAGCAGCAAGGGTGCCGGCGGCGCCTCTGCCGAAGGGGGACCCACGGGGCTGGCGCACGGCCGGATTAGCTGCAGCGGCGGGATTAATGTGGACGTGAACCAGCACCCGGATGGGGGCCCGGGGAGCAAGGCTCTGGGCTCGGACTGCGGCGGCTCATCGGGCTCCAGCTCCGGCTCCGGCCCCAGCGCGCCCACATCCTCTTCGGTGCTGGGCTCCGGGCTGGTGGCTCCCGTGTCTCCCTACAAGCCAGGCCAGACAGTGTTCCCTCTGCCTCCTGCGGGTATGACCTACCCAGGCAGCCTGGCTGGGGCCTACGCCGGCTACCCGCCCCAGTTTCTGCCGCACGGCGTGGCACTCGACCCCACCAAACCCGGCAGCCTGGTGGGGGCACAGCTGGCAGCGGCCGCGGCCGGCTCTCTGGGCTGCAGTAAGCCCGCCGGCTCGAGCCCCTTGGCCGGGGCGTCACCACCATCAGTGATGACAGCCAGTTTGTGCCGGGACCCGTACTGCCTCAGCTACCACTGTGCCAGCCACCTGGCAGGGGCGGCGGCCGCCAGCGCGTCGTGCGCACACGATCCGGCCGCTGCGGCCGCAGCGCTCAAGTCCGGATACCCGCTGGTGTACCCCACGCACCCGCTGCACGGCGTGCACTCCTCGCTAACGGCCGCCGCCGCTGCAGGAGCCACACCACCCTCCCTGGCCGGCCACCCTCTCTACCCCTACGGCTTCATGCTCCCTAACGACCCTCTCCCCCACATCTGCAACTGGGTGTCGGCCAACGGGCCGTGCGACAAGCGCTTCGCCACGTCCGAAGAGCTGCTGAGCCACTTGCGGACCCATACGGCCTTCCCTGGGACAGACAAACTGCTGTCGGGCTACCCCAGCTCGTCGTCTCTGGCCAGCGCCGCCGCGGCAGCCATGGCTTGCCACATGCACATCCCCACGTCGGGCGCACCAGGCAGCCCAGGGACGCTGGCCCTGCGCAGTCCCCACCACGCATTGGGACTCAGCAGCCGCTACCACCCCTACTCCAAGAGCCCGCTCCCCACGCCCGGCGCTCCCGTGCCGGTGCCTGCCGCCACCGGACCCTACTACTCCCCCTACGCCCTCTACGGACAGAGACTGACCACCGCGTCGGCGCTGGGGTACCAGTGAGGAAGGCCCGGAGGGCTAGCAAGGGAGAGAAAGAAGCTGGGCGTAGGGGAGGAGCTGAGAGAGGGGCGGGAGCACGGCAGAGGCTGCTGATACTCGCGTGCTGGGAAGACCCGGGCCACGGAAGGAAAAAAGTATATACCGTATCTATCTACCCAACAACAGAGAGCGAGACCCGGTGGGAAACTCCCCCTGCCCCCACCTCTCACCTCCCACCCAAACTTTATAAAAGTTGAAAAAATGTCATTTGACTTTTTATAGAAAAAGAAGGAAAAAAATCGAGGAAGTGTTCATCAGAGGACTTCGTCGGTGGACACTGGTATTTATTTATGTTAGCTCCAAGCGGACCCGTGGTTCAAAAGTGCATTATTTAGTTTGAGCTCCGTAGGTAAAAAAGAGGAGGGAAAAATTTTAAAACTTGAGGGTAAAAATGTGGAAAACAAACCCTCCTGTCCCTTGTAGATTATAAATAAAAACAAAACCGCCACAGAACTAGAGGTCTTCTCTTTAATGTTACTTTAAAATTGCTATGATTGTATCGTACGTTCTTATTTAATGTCTGATTGAAACACAAATTTAAATGCATGTTTGTTACAAAAAAATGAAAAAGACAAAACAAAACAAGTCACAATTTGTCAACTCCTGATTTCAAACTGCAGTTATTTTTAAGGTGTATACCATCAAAAGAGAATGGGTATTTTTTTGTATGTATTCTGGAGGAAAAAAAATAGGGAAAAACAATTCTATTCCAAAACCTCATTTGCCTTATTTTGTTCTTTAAAAGGAACACTTAACTATTTTTAATTTTTAAGTCCACCAGTTGAGAAGGGGACAAGGTTTACGTCATGTACTAAAATAATAGACAATGTATCGCTTTAAAGATTAAAATTCCGTATATTTGATGTATTAAAAGGTTTTACTTCTTCTTATCTTTTTACTTTTGGTTAAAAACAAGAGCTGGGCAGTTTGGGCCGCCATGGGTTCCCGGCGCCTCACTGCTACGCTGCTTCTCAGGACCAAGGCCGAATTTCCGATTGCTTTGTTGTGATTTTCTGGAAGAGCCAAAGGTTTCGGAAGGGCCAGCCAGACACGGGGTTGGCTTTGGGGGGAAATATTTTTAAAGAGGTAATTTTACAATTTGGAAAGATAGTGTCCTTCGACAGTGCTCATTTCGTTCTTATAAAAACCTCCCAGTAACTGTTTTGTGAAAAGTGAAAAGGGAAGAAAAATCCCCCCCCCCTTTTTTTTTTTTTTTTTTTTTTTGGTTAAAATCGCCTCTTAAGGTTTTCTGGGGAGAGGGCGCCGTTTGGGTTTCATTTTGTGCAGGGAGCGGAGCAGGCTGAGACTCGTCGGTCAGGCCAGAGCCTTAGGGACGTGCAGCCGCCTGTTGTCCCTCTCTTCACCTCCCAAGCATCCCCCTGCCGGGGACAAGCAGCCGGTATAGCCTGGGAGACCGAGGGGCGCTTGGGGAGCCGGTTTCCCGGGCCAGGAAAAAGAGCGCGGAACCCTCTCGTCCCTAGGGAGCAAACTGAGTTCGCTCTGCTTTTCTTCTGGCAGCTTAGGGCCAGCCAAACGCCCCCACCAACTCACGCCGATCCCCACCCCACCCCGGGCTCCGTCCTCCCCCGGAGTCCGGACCAGCTGCAGGCCGGCGCCGAGGCTGCTTTTCCCAGTCCGGATTGCTCCGCAGCCAGCGCTTTATCCAGTCCTCGCCGCAGGAGTGCGCGCCGGGGCCAGGGACCCGGAAGCTCCTTCAAATTCGGCTCGCAAAGGTCCAGGCGCCCCTGCTCCGCCTCGCTGGCGCGACCAGGTGGGCGCCGAGTGCAGTTCTGGGCTGCGGCCTCCTCTGGGCTACAGCGCGACGGAGCCCGGGTCGCCGCGCCTGCTCCCCGCTCCCCACCCTGGTTCACGGGACCAAGCTGCCAGAAGCACCACGGGAAGCACCGAGAGAAATGTCCTAATCGCCTTGGGGCGGGGAAGCGGGGTTCTGCGGCCCAGTGCCCTCTCACACACTCCAGGCCTGGGCTCGAGCTCCAGCCTTCCGGCCGTTTGGGAACTCGGGACCCAGAGCGCCCTTTCTCGGGATCCCGGGGCCAAAGAAGCGCGGCTCTGGGCACGCACCCACCCTCCATCAGGCGGTTCGGGGTGCGCCGAGTCTCAGGCTTCTCTCGGCACCCAGCTCCCCCAATTGCCTGTGGGGGGCTGCGGAGGGTCCGCCCTCGGCCTGGGGCCTGAGTGGGACAGGCCCCCCGGGCCCGGCCGCCATTTGCACAGGGGTTGGGGACTTTTGAGATTTTCCACCCTCCTCTGAACTCCAGCCTTACGGTTGCGGGGCCTTTTCCCGGGTTGCACGCAGAGCCGCCCGGCAACCTCCGGGACGCCACGGGGAGCTCCTAGGCCGCCTCCCGACCAGACTTGGTGGAGACTCGGACCTCCGCACGGCTTCCCTGGAGCGGGCAGCCTCCAGCGCCTCCGACACTGACGACTGGACACCCTGAGACCCGGCAACGGGAGCTGGTGCCAGAGGAGGTCCTCGGCCCTTGGTGTAAGGGGACGCCGCAGCGCCGCTCTCCCCCTGGGCGGGCCAAGAGAGGATAGCCCGCGCCCGGCTCCTAGAGAACCCTGGCCGACGGGGCGGCTCGTCATCCCCAGGCTCTCACACAGACCTCCCCGACCTGCATCCCCTAAACCACCACCACCACCAGGTGAGGGAGGAGGACGTTCGGAGGTGGTGTCACCCACACTCCAATCCCCGAGGCTTGGGACCTAAAAACCAGGCTGCTGCTCCAGCTCTCACCAGCACCAGGCCCCCTACCCTGGCCACTGCGACCCAGAAGCTTCGCCTGCCGTGGGCTCGCTTCTTTGGAGAGAGGCCCCTGGGCCACCACTCCTGGCCCGCCAGGACCCGCTCTGGCAGGGAAGGACCTAGAAATCCCCCCCCCCCCGCGCTGGGATTCAGGCCTGGGACTGGCAAGGAGACGAACTGGGAGCGTTCGTGCCCCCTCTTGGTATTTTATTAACAAAAACCAAAACTAAAACCTCTTAAATTTTTAATGAGACCCTTTTCCGGGAGAGGAGACACAGAGGCAGCAAAATTCCAGAGCTGCGGGGCCGGGAGCTGAGGGCAGAAAGGATTCCCCGACGTGTTGGACTCAGCCAAATCACCCCGGAGGTGCGGTTAGTGGAGGGAAGGTGTCAGTATGTGCTGCGTGTTTGAGCCGAGGTTTGAGCCTCTTCGGGGGTGGACAAATGCTCCTCCCCGCAGGATCCCCCAACCATCCGACCCTCCAGATCTCTCCCGCTTTCTCGGGAACAGTGGCGTAAGCCGCAGCGCTGCCGCTGGAGGCTCCAGCCTGGGCTTTGCCTGCGTGTCCGCCAGGCGGCGCTGCGGAGCCCAGCAGAGAGGGAAGGAGACCAGGAACCCTGGCCAGAGTGTAGGCCTCCAGTCAGGTAGTTATCCCAGGACTCTGTGCCACCTCCACCTTCATGTGGCCTCCGGGGTGGTGTCCAGGAGTCCCCTCCCTGGCGCTCCCTGCTCCTTTCCTGCAGTGAACCACCTCCCTACTTTCCCTGGAGTTCCAGCTCTGCCCTTGTTTTCCCTCACTCTCCACCTATCCCAAAAGGATTATCCTAGGCATCATGGGTCCCTCTTCACCCTGGGGAGCTCCCACCACCTCCTTCATGGTCCAATAGGTCACCCTTTCTGCTATCCTGAAAGGGTCCCCAGGCATTCACTCCTTCCTTCACAGATGATTTCCTAGCAGGGCTGTGCATCCCTCTAATGGTCTTTGACCCTGATGGAGAAACTGAGGTTAAGACCTGGAAGCCAATGGCAAGGCCAGAGGAGGAAAGCCTAAGGCTTCTCCATTCATCTCTCCCCACCTCCCTCCTCTGGTGGTGACACGGAGTGACCCTAGTGTCTCTGTGTTGGGTGACTCAAAATAAATGCTGATCAGGAATATGCACTGCAGGATACATGGCAGAAAGTTCGGCTGCTGAAATCTGTCACAAGCCTGTGGCCCTCCAGGTGAGCACAACCAACACAAATAGATGCCTCTGGTCACTCGGGGCAGTACACGTGCACACGTTCACCACATCTTCACAGCAACAGTCCACCTGGTCAGAGGCAGGTACACCTGGTTATGTGTGACAGGCACTATGCTTTCAAAGAAATGGGAGAAGGAAGGGTGGTAGGTGTGGTGTCTGAGTCAGGAGGAAAGGCAGGTGAAAAGGCCTCTAAGTGAAGAACTGTCTGCTTTGGAAAACTCATAAAGGTTGCCTAGAGCAGGGACCTGCCCCTGCCAGACCATGTGCTGGTCTCTGCAGCACATGTTGGCTTAGGGCTTATCACCCCTGTGCCTAGTGGCCGGCTGTGCTCAAAATGACTGCAAAGTCCTGGATGGCTTGCTGATATCCATTATGGGCTATGTCCAGCCTATATTATCCCATTTAAACTTCACAACCATTGCATGCAGTCATTAGAATCTTTACCCTACTGCTCCGATGAGGAAACTTGAGTCTTGACAGGGAGAGGACACCCACTTGAGGTCCCATAGCTAGTGATTGGTAGAGTACAAGCAGGATTCTTGTCTTGGCTTCCCCTACCAGAGAAGATTTTAAAGTAGAACAATGCCTGGGAACCAGAGATTCTGATTCAGCTGGGGAGGGAGTGGTAGACTGAGTTGGATGTGGAAAAGTCTTCTGTGCTATTATCTTATTTCTTATGGTGGAGGTTTTGAAACACATGGAAGTAGAAGGAATAGTGTAATGGACTCCCATATACTGCTCACACAACCTCAGCAAATATCCAGTCAGGGGCAACTTGCGTTCTTTTTGCTGCCTCTAATCCCTACCACATGGGAGAAGGATGTGGCAATCCACTACTGAGGCAATCCTGAAACAATCAGCCACTGAAAACCCTATGAGGGTCACTATGAGTTGGACATGATGGCACCTAACAACAACAACAATCCCGCTACATTCTGTTGAAATGAAAACAGGTGTCTTATCACTTCACTTCCTCATGTGGTCATTACTTCCAACCTTTGCCTGGCCTGGGTCCCAGCCCAGAGCTCCTGCCCCATCCACCTCAGCTGAGGTGCTCTGGGATTTGTAAACTCATTTCTATCAGACCAGACACCAAGCAGCTAACCCTGGTGCACACTTTTTTGTGCTAGAGTACACAAAACTCTCAGGGATACTAAGTCCAGGATGTGCCCTGGGGGGCAGGGTCTTGGCTATAAAAGGATTTTGAGCCCCTGGCTAGGCAGCAGTGCCTGATGAGGTCACTCAAAGTGCAGGGGACATTCTGAGAGTGAAGACAGCTTAAAACCACATGGTACAGTGGAAAGAACAGAGATTTAGGGTCTGACCAACCTGACTTGTAGCTCCACCATTGGTTTGCTCTATGGCTCAATTTCTCTTCCTTTCAGTTTTCTCATCAGTAAAATGGGGACACTGATACCAATCTACTGATGATGGTGAGACACAAATGAAATAATAGTTAAGAGCTGAGGGTGTACCTCAGTGGTAGAATGCTTGCATAGCATGTGCAAGTCCCTGATTTGTTCCCAGCACTAGAAAATAACAATAATAATAAATTCGAAATGCCCAACCTACTGCTTAGCCCATAGTGGCTCTTACTAAAGATAGTTATCTTTCTGTCTTTTCTCTCCAACATCTCATTTAATTATGACCAGCCCTCTTGCTCAAGAGCTTTCTGTGGCTCCCTGTGGCCCAAGGACTATCTATGAGGGTGCCTGTCCTACCTTGAGTCTCCCCAATCCTCAAAGTTCAAACTTTCTGCCAGCCAGTTCACCCCTCAACCCAGACCCCAACACCCTGCTCAGTTGTGCCCTTCATATACTCCCTCCCTGAAATGCCTTCCTCTCTCCCCTCCCCTCAAAAGTCCAATACTCACCTCTTCCGGAAAGCCCTCCAGATTTTCCCCTACCACACTCTGCATTCTCTCACTCTGCATTCCCTCAGCACTTAATTCAAAGCAGTGAGCAGACATGTAAAGGGCACTGGACCAGGGATGAGGATACTTGGGGTTTTTGTTTGTTTTTGTTTTTGAGAGAGGGTCTTGCTGTGTAGCCTGTAAGGTGGCCTGGAGCTCACTGTGCAGCTCAGGCTGGCCTTGAACTCACATTGATCCTCCTGCCTTAGCCTCCCAAATGCTGAGATTATAGGTGTGCTCCACCACACACAGCAAGACACTTAGTTATGAATAGTGCCTCTTCATAGTTGTGTAACCTGAGAAGAGTCACTCCTAGGAAGTTCAAGGCTGAGGAGAGAGCAGGAACAGGGATTCAACGAGTCTTTAGAGGGACTGAGTGAGAGCGTGAGCCTTATGGTTGACCTGCTGCTGGAAGAATCCTCCAGCCTTCAGTCTCAGCAAGGGAGAAGCATCTCCGGGTTCTCAGCTGGCCTCTACGTGTCTCCCTCTGGGTCTCTGCCATTTTGCTTTCATAAGCTTTACAAACTTCTCCTGTATTGGTTAGATTTTTGTTGCTGTGGCCAAAATACCTGGCACAAACAAATGAGAAAAGTTTTATTTTGGCTCACAGTTTGACCGGGTTCAACCCATCATGGCAGAGAGGAAGCAGAGAAAGGGGCCAATACTAAAAGAAGCCCAGGCAAGATATATCCCCAAGGACCCCCCCCCAGTGACCTACTTCCTCCAACCAGACCGCACCTCACACCTTTCATCAACTCCCAATGATGCCATCATATAATGGTTCCATCAAGGGAGTAATCCATCCATTAGATCAGAGCCCTCAAGAGCCAACTGTCTATGGAGCCACCATCACAGACACACCTAGAGGTAGGCTTCACTAATCCCCTAGGCATTTTTTAATCCAATCAAGTTGATGATCAAAATTAACCAGCATATCTTCTCTCCTCCAAAATCCTTCAGAAATCGGGCACAAAGGTGCACACCTTTAATCCCACCTACTTGAGAGGCTGAAGCAGGACAATCATGAGTTCAAGGCCTGCCTGAGCTACATAGTGAGTTCAAGACCAGCATGGACAGTTTAGCAAGACCCTGTCTCCAAATAAAAATAAAAAGGTGACTGGAGATAAAGCACTTGTCTAGCATATGCAAGGCTCTAGGTTCAATCCCCTCAGTACTGAAAAACAAACAAACAAGAACCTTCAAGGTCAACTCCCGTGGTGTGGGAATTCCATTCCTTCTATGTCAATAGTTCTTAAGTCTTAAGCGGGTAAGGGAAAGGTGCAGAAACTGCAGCCTTTTCAGAGAATCCAATAATTCTGTAAAGCTACAATCTCTCTTCTCTGAAATGAGGGCATACACACAGGGAAGGGTAATTCCTGTAATTCACAGGACTTCAGATTTAAAGTCCTCCATCCTGGGCTGGGGCTGAGGCTCAGTGGCAAGAGGGCTCACTTAGCACGTGCAAGGCCCCGGGTTTGATCTGCAGCACTACAAATAAATAAATAAATCCAAATAAAAATGAACGCCTTAATCTTGAGGGAAATCTAGGATTTAACTCAAAGAAGAGCATGCCCTAGGGAAACTACTAGGGGTGCTGGGTTTTTCTTTCTAAGTGACTATGACACAGAGGACAGTCCAACCACTCTTTGGGATTAATTGTAGTGAAACCATTTACGTCAACCAGCCACAGCCCTTTGTGAACTTCTGCACCTTCTGGAGAAACTATGAAGTGGTGGCATCATTAGCCCCACTTTATAGATGTGAAAGCTGAGGTGAAATGATTGGCCCAAGGTCACACAGCCAAGAAGTGGCAGTGCTGGTGTTAACTAGCGGTTATTAGAATGCAAGGCCAATTGTTTTTGCACTTTGCTTCATTGCTTAGCAGTCTTTAACTCTCTGTACCCTGAAGCCACCCATAGCCTCCTTGTCAAGGGCAGGTGTCACCCCCACCCAATGGCATGCTGGAATCAGCTTTCTGGCTTTCAGCTGGCAATTGTGCGCAACTCTTTGCAATGCCTCTGTCAGTGACATTATGATCAAGCTGGGGTGTTTATACTACCACAACTGGCAAATGCTACAAAGTAAAGGCTTTTTCCCCAGTGATTTGCTCGAGGTTTACCAGCTCTTCACTGGACCTGCCTATACTAGTCTCAGTGCAACAACCTGCAGATCCAGCCATCAGCCCTAGTCAGTGGGAACACGGGCCTCCTCCCTGCTGGCTGCCCAGCCTTGTTATGTGGGGTGTGGAGGGAGAGTGTACGCTTTCTCTCTGACTATCTGGCTATCAGTACCTGCCCTCTCCCAGTCACCTGGGCCTGGACCCCTTCTCCTGCACTGGTCCAGATTCAGTATGCTAGAGCAAACTGAGCACTGTGGAATTCTGGTGGCCCACCTTATATGGACAGCCCTCAGCTGCTTGGAGCCTCTGCAGCCGGCCGAGCTCTCTACCCTCACACTAGACCCTTGACGACTTATTGAGGTCAGATGGCCACATCAAGTTTAACCAGCCCCTATAGGGTGAGTGGGCTGGGATTTAGCTCAGTTGGTAGAGCGCTGCACTGCAGTCTCTGAGGTCCCGAGTTCAATTCCCAGCACCGCAAAAATGGGAGAAGGACCTGGCAATCCACTCCCAACGCAATCCCGAAACAGCCAGCCATTGAAAACCCTATGAGGGTCGCTATGAGTCGGATACCGACTTGACGGCACCTAACAACAACAACAACATAGGGTGAGTGGGCAGCCAGCGCCCAACCCAATGCAGTAGAAACCAACCCCAATCCTCACACTTTCTGGGAGCACCCAGCAAATTACTTGGCTGGGGCCAAGGCAGTTGTGACAATGTACATTCTCTGACCTTTGTCCATGGGGAAACCCCCACCTGACAGCAGGATGCCGGTGGCCAGACCTAGAGAGAAGGGGTCCACTCTGGGGTCCTTCACTACAGTCTCAGGCCACAGGGAAGAAACTGGATGATGATGATTCTTACCATTCATGAGCATTTTCTTTATGCCAAGCACTGCATTAAATTCTTTTAATACATTATCTTGTCTAATCCCCACCAGCTCTCTAGAATATAAGCATGATATTAATCTCATGTTATGTAAAAGGAACTGAGCCCGGCATGGTGGCACACATCTGTACCTCTGTAATCCCAGCACTCAGGAGGCTGAGGCAGGAAGAGGGAGAGTTCAAGGTCAGCCTGAGCTACAGAGTGAGACCCTGCCTCAAAAAATAAGTAAAAATATAAAAGAAACGGAGGCTCAGAGAGGTTAAGACCCATGCCTGAAGTCACACAGCTAACAAGTGGTAGGGTTGAGATGCAAAGGCATATCAGCCTCACCCCAAAGCCCTCCCTGTGAAACGTGTGTGCTTCTATCCAGGTAGTGCACACAGAGCCAATAGAATGTCTGCAGCTGCTCCTACTCCAGATCCAGGCTCCTTTGGGAAGCCCCCAAGGCAGGAAGGAAGACAACTTGCTCGCCTGTAGCAAGACCAGGGCCCAGGCACAGTTGTGAGCCTCCAGGCCTGGAAAGTGAGTGTTCCCTAGCAAGCATGTATTGGGCATCTGCTGCATACACAGCCTTATGGTAGGCATGGAGGCAGTAAGAAAATGACCAGTACATGGTGTCTGTCTTCAAATAACTCACTGTCCAGTCTGGGGGGTCATGGAAACAATCACTGCCCCAGGGCAGGCTGTGAAGAGGAATATAATCAGTGGAGGCCCAGGATTAATTCCAATAGGAAAACATGGAAATCATAAAGGAAGAGGCAGTACTCGGCATGGGCTTGGACAAGTAGGCATCTGATGGGTAGGAAATGGGCAATGTGGGAATCCAGGAGGAGGCACCAGCAGGATCTCAGTTATGGAGACAAGGCAGAAGGTGTCCTGTTCTTTGACAGGCAATAGGGAGCCATCAGAAGTAGAAGAATAACATGATGGGGTAGAACAATGAGAAACTGGAGATGGAGACCAATTTGGAGGTCTGGCAACTCAGAGAGAAGGTGCCAGTTGGACACAGGGAGAGGCTGTGCGAGAGAAAAGCAAGGATGATTTTGAGGGGCAGTGAGCAGGCAGGATGGTCTACACAGGGAGAGGGCACAAGTTGGAATAGAAAAGGACAGCAAAGTCACCTAGGGTTCTGGGCTGCCAGCTATAACACCAAAACCCTCAAATGCAGTGACTTCTATCAGATCAAATTTTCTGTCTCAGGCAGTGATCTCCGTGGCCCATGCTGGCGAGACCGTTCTGCTCCAGGATGTCACTCAGGAATGAACACACCTTCCATCTTGGTGTCCCCCGAGGACATTGTGCTCATTCATGTGATCAATTCTGGGCCCAGGGGAAGGTACCCAGAGGAGTCCCAGGGTAAGTGGTATCCTTTCAAACAAATGGGGAGGAAGTTTCTCAGTCCCATGGCCACCCCCAGCTGCAAGGGAGGCTGTGAAATGCAGCTCCTGGCTGGGTGGCTAGTGCCAGGGAAAAGGGAGAGTGGATTTAGGGTGGGAGTCAGGGCTGCCCCACCTCCATACCTGGAAGAAATTCCAGAGGGAGAGCGAGCTTGCCTGGGAGACTGAGTTTGGATGCTTGAGTTTCAGATACCTGTGTCATGTAAAGGCTGGAGACATAAATGTGTAAGATGTGAGCAGAGAAGAGAGGGCCAAAGCCTGAGGTGGGAATGATTTGATCCCAGGTGGAGAAAAACCAAAGAAAATTGGACTAAGGGTAGAGCTGGAAGTTGGTGAGAAAGGCTAATGTAGTTGTTTTGAAAAAGGAACTGAAAGAAAGGGGGCTCAAGAGCCATGGGCAGTTGTAGAGAGCAGGGCCTGGCAAACAAACCAACAAACAGCACTCAAGGTAGGTTTTCAATTAAAGTGATGGTCTCTGTTTTCCACTGGTTATCCACTTTAGCTGGGTAGAAAACAAACAGAAACATTGACCCCAGTAGATTAGGCAGAGAAATGCCTGCCAGTGCCAACTTGGGAGCCAACCATAGACTAGCAGAGTCAAACAACTAACAAGGGATCTGATCAGGGTTGCCATCAGGCAAGGTCCCCAGTGCCATTCAATGTGGGACTGCCAGTGCAGTCCCAGACACTATATATACCCCTAGCGAGACAGCCATACCACTGTGGCATCTGATCCCATCAGATCTGGGAAGCTAAGCAGGGTTGGGCCTGGTTAATACTTGGATGGGAGACGGCATGGGAATACCACGTGCTGTAGGCTTGGAAGAAGGACCCAGCAACCCACTCCCAAAAAACAATCTGCCATTGAAAACCCTATCAATAGCAGAGAAGCACTGACAATACTGTTTCACCTATTTATGTAGGGTCACTATGAGTCAAACACCAACTCGACAGCACCTAACAACAAGCTAGACAGCAAGTGTGCATTACTCACCTCCCCTGGGCCCCTCTCTGTGAATCCAAGGTTTTGCTGTTCTCCTCTTATTTGCACTTTTCCTCACCATCTCCACTTTTCTCAATGTTCTAAATAAAACTTTCACCTTTCCATGCCTTGTGTGGTTTCCTGGACTCAATTCTTTGATCTGCTGAGCCAAGAACACAGGATTAGGGACACTACATACCAGGACCAACAAAGATTCCTGTGCCCTCTTGGGTAACAATTTTGCTGATTGCATTTTCTAATCAATTGGTACCACCAATATATCTCATCTGTGTGCTCACCTCACCCCAAGAAACTGACACTCCTTCCTCAACAGAAGCAGGTGGGGCCTGTGTTCCCTTCCCTTCAATCTGGGCAGGCCAGGATTGGAGTGGAAGTGACTCTGTGTGGTTTCTGAGGCTAAGTTGGAAGAGGCATTGCAATCTCCTCTAGGGAGGCTAGCCTTGGAATACAGTCGCCATGCTGTGAGGAAGCCAGCAGCCACGTGGACAGGTTATGTGGAGGTGTCCTGGCCGACAGCTTAGGCTGAGGCCCCGGGCAACAGCAGCATCAACTGCCTGCCACAGGAGTGAACAAAACTCAGGAGACTCCTGGCTCCAGTTTGGGGCTGCTCTTGCAGCCCCACAAGTGGAGCTGAAGCCCCTCTCCCTGGCCAAGCTCTGCCCTAGTGCTGGTTCTGGAACAAAAGAAGGGCTAATGTTGACAACTCTGATGAAATTTGAGAGTCATCCTCTTGTAGCAATAGATAACTGACACAGGCCGGAATCCCTCTTCTCATGCCAGGAGAAGGCCCCCAACCATACAGGAAAAAGGGTGCCCTGGTTGACTTGTGGAACCCTATCCCTCTTCCTGTCTGTCTCCTGCTTGTCACTCCTGTAGGAGCTCCACACTTCAGCTGGGTTCCTGATCCCAGCTTGCTGTGTGGTCTACAGGATGGCCACACCTCTCTCCCTCCTCCAGGCTTGGGTTTGGCGTGGTCCTCCAGGCCACTTCACCAGAAGGACATTCCCAGGACCCATTCTTGCCTATCCTTCCATAGAGAGCAGGCTGGTGGCAGGAAACTGGGAGGAGGCCCCTGAGCTCAGCACCAAGGACTGGAAGGGGCTTCAGGCTCCCTGGGATATCACTGCTTCCCCTCTGAGGATCTACATGAGGAACAAATGTCAAACTTGGAGAGACAGGGGGATGATGGCTCAGGGTACTGGGACTGAAGAGGTGGTTAGAGGCACCACGGCCTGTGGGGACAAGAGGCCTTAGGAAAACTGGCTCAGAGGGGACATGGCTCCAGTGCTGGGAATCAGGGCTCCTCAGACTCTGAACATGCCACAGCCAGGTAGAGGCCTTGCTGAGGCACGTGTGACCACACGGACCGAGCGGTACTGGGGTGCGGGGATGGAGGGTTGTGTTTCCTCTGGAGCCTGACTTGGTGGTTACCTAGGTGGAGGGTAGGAGAGGGGACGTGACAGGGAGCTTTTTCCATGTGGCCTTTTGCCTCTGTGTGAGAGTGCTGCTCAGACATGAGTCTGAGTGTGGCACAGGACATCTGTGGGGCCTGGCTGTGGTAAGAAGGCATGCCAGACTCTGGACAAGCCCAGCTGACACTCTGTGTGTGTGAATTTGTGGGGCTGCGCATGCGTGTTGCCCAAGTGTGTGTGTGTAAGTGTGCAGGTGTGATATTATGTGTGCCTCTGTACATCCACCAGGAGGGAGGGAAAAACGGGTGTCTGGAGCCCAAGGCCCTCAGGGCTCCCAGACAAGAGCACCCCTGCTCAGGGCAGATGAGGCCCCCACCTACCAGGGGCTAAGCTGAGTCCTCTCTTTGGAGCAGGCCCCACAGTAAGCAGAGGGGTGCCAAAGTGCCAACTTTCCATCTTTTGGGGGTCCTCACTGTTTGAAAAAGGGGCTTGTGATGATGCTCCCTGAGATTATGTGCCAGGACTAGAGCCCCACCAGAACCATGGGCCAGCCAGCCTCCAAACAGCTGGCGTGTTGATTGGCCAATGGACCAGCTAAGCCCCCAGTAGACTGCCAGATCAATGACTGACTGCCAGACAGATGGGCAGCCCATGTGGCCAAGGCCAGGGCTGTTGCCTCCTGTGTCTCTATCTCTAGCAACACCGAGCACAGGGCTGGCTCAGAGTAGACATTCAGTGAATGGCTGATTGTAAACAGAAGCGCAAATAGGCTGGGAGGTGAGAAAATACTGAGCACCTGGCCAGGGGGCCCACGCCTGCATGTGGCTGGTCAACCAATGCCCAAGGATCCAAGTGGATGACCAAAGGATTGGAAGACTGAGCGACTGAGGCACCATGTGACTGCAAGAGTACCCAGGAAAGAGCTCAACAGGATGGGCCACAGAGTCAGGAAATGCTGGAGTCTGAGCTTCAGAGACAGCGGCCACCAGTGCAGGCTCTGGTGGCTGACCTCTGCCCTGGGACATGTGGAGGCCTGAGGATTCCAGGAAAAGCAGAAGAGCAGCAGCTGGGGTGGGGAGGAGCTGGGGCCTCAAAGGAAGAGGATGGGCCTGGGAGGCACTGGGAGGGAGGAAGCGGAGGAACATTCTAGAATAGAGCTTCTTGCAAAGCGCTCTGGCCTTAGCCTTGCCTTAGACAGTGGGTGCTCTACCAAGGGCTGTGACAGGGCCTTGGGGAGGACTTTTTTTTTTTCCAGTATTGGTGATTGAAACTGTGTCCTCGTACATTGTAGGCAAGTAAGTGCTCTACCACTGAGCTGCACTCCCAGCCCCTTTTTTATTTTGAAGCAGGGTCTTGTTGAGGTGCACAAGCTGCCTCTGGTTTCAAACTTGCAATCCTCCTGCCTCAGCCTCCCGAGTCACTGGGATTACAGACAGGTGCTATGGTGCTCAGCTATGGGGACTCTCAGAGAGATCACAGGGACACACATGTGGAGACCTGACCTCCTTCTGAGGTACAGAACAAGGACCCTGAGCCCCCTGGATCTCCCAGCCTAGTATCCTGACATCAAGAGTAAGGTGAGGGCTGCAGCCACATACAGACCTTTTTCTGGGAGAGTCTGGAATGGTCTGTTAGGAAGCCTAGTGGAAGAAAGTCAGACACCAGTGAGAAGGCACCAGGTTGAACCAGTTGTCCTGAATTGCTGTGAGATAGAGATATCATGAAGCCCTAGAACACAGGGTCAGAGGAGAAAGTATTCTGGGTGGCACAGGACTCCTGCGCACTTTTAGGGAGTATCTACCTGCCATCACTTTTCCCCATGACTGAATTATGGGCTTGTACATTAGAATTACGTTCTGTGGCAAGTGACAGACTAAACTAAAAAACCCTCCCCCTCCCTCTGCAGACAAATAGTGCAGGAATAGCATGGTAGACCCATAAAGTTATCAAAGACCCAGGATCCTTCCGTTTTTATCATTCCACTATTCTTTTCATATGGTCCATGATGGCTGCTGAGTGCCAGCTGTCACATGTGCATTCCAGCCAACAAGAGGAAGAGAAAAGCATATCCTTTCCCTTGAAGAACATATCCCAGAAGTTGCTTGTAATACTTCCACTTACATCTTATCAGTCAGAACTTGGTCACAAATCCCATCTAGCTAAAGAGAGGCAGGGGCGGGGGAGGAAAAGGAGGAGGAGGAGGAGAAGGTGGCTGGAAAGAGGAGGAAGAGAAGAAGAGTTTGGAGGACCACTAGTGGCCTCTACTGTAAGAGGGACAACAATGGATTTTGGGTTCTGGTTAAGAGATGCACACACTTGACAGCCAAGTCTCAAGTTCAGAGTGGAAATAGCAGAGAGCTTTGGAGCCGCATTACCTCATCTGTAGGATTTTCAGAGGGCCACATTTCCTCCTCTTTCCCTAGGGGGGTACTGGGCTGAGAAGCAGAGAGTGGCCCCTTTGCCCTTTGACATGATTGCTTTCCAGCTCTAAAGCTGGAGTTTTTCTATCTCTAAAGCAGAGTCTTCCACCCTCCTTGACTCTGCTCAAGGAAAATCTTACTATAGTCCCCACTTGAGACTTGGCCCCAGAGCTCCAGTCCCTGTGGTTCCCCGATCCTGTCCAGACAGGGCCCACTGAGGATCACAGATTTCAATTCCAGAGCAAGAAGTAAATTCCCTGAGGATCTGCCCTCCTTCCCCTGCCCAATGGCAGGTTCTGCATCTGCAGCAGGAGGGCGCTAGGTAAAGCTCTGGGGCTCCACTGCCTCGTTCCTCTTCCAGCTCTCTTACTGGCCAGCTCCAAGGCCTTGGGCACATTCCCTCCAAACCTTGGTTTATTCATCTGAGAGCAAGAGGCCTTGCCTCATGCAGTTAGAGAAACAGAGCAGGACATGGCAGGAGCTCAGACCTCGTGGGGGTTCTGTAAATGTTGATGGTTATTTCAGGCCCACGGTACCTTGTCCTGCAGCTTCTGCAGGGGCACATGGCCCTATCTTTGCATCTTAGGGGCCCCTCTTCCCCATAGAGAGTAGAGCATCTCCACCGCCAGCGCCACTTGGGGTTGGCTGGAGAAAACCAATCTGTGGTTCTCACATTTTTGCGGCCACGTGCCAGGTGCTTCTCTCTTCCCTCAGCATCAGCCACTTCCCACCCAGCGGAGAGGAGGGGCTGCGGATGTGCGCCACACACCTGTCCCACTCTACTTTGAAGAATGTGGTGGGGGACAAGGACCTGTTTGGGGCTGGCTGCACAACATACCTTCAAGGCAGCCCCTCTCCCAGAACAAAGGATAACGGGTGAAAGTGACATTTGTTTCCATGCCTCCTCTGGTTCCTTGAGTGTCACTTTTCTGCATATTTATGGTAATCATCCCTGCAACAAAAACAGTGACTTCGCTGTCTAAATAATACGGTAATTTGTTACAGCTAATTACTCAAGGACTTCCTTAATCTCAATTAAAAGATCCTAGCGGATTCCTGCCCCCTCTCATTCCAGGGTTCGTGAAGATCCCCCTAATGTATTCTGGATCACAGATTAGTGGGGAGCCAAGAATGACCCGTGCTGGGCAGAACTGCTAAAATCCATCCCCGCAACGGGAAGCAGTGATTTATTGTGACATGGAATGTGGGACATTTCCCCAGCTTTTGTGATTGTGGTAATGAAGCTGTAAACCAAATAGCATGAAATGAGGCAGGGCCTTACAACTTAATCAGCTCGTAAACAGATCTACTGCATCAAGCAAATGACATTATTATCCATCCGAAGTAAATCATGCTAATCTCGGGAGATAAAATCAACATCGTTAATGGTCACATGTCATATTCATCAACACTAAACCATCCCCTTTGACAGATTAATCCTAACTACAGCTCCCAGGATGTATGGTAATAGGGCTTGTAGCATGCATTTCACTCCGCGCCAGGCTAACCAGCACTCTTAGGCTGCTATTACAAATAATTTTTTTATTGATTTACATATTTTAAAATGCATTTAAGGTGAGGCACCATTAAAAACCCTGTCACCCGCCCATATTTCTTCCCTATATTCCCAGACTTTATTAATAGGAATGGGAAGACAAACGCAGTAAGCCTTATAAATACTTTGTTTAGGGCACTGTTAGGGGTAATTAAGATTGGGGATGGGGTTTGGGAGGGGGGACAGGGACAGATGAGGAGCAGAAGGAGTGATAGGGAGAAGGGATCCTCTTGTGGTTCAGAGATAAAGGGAACTGCAGCTCCCTCTGCTTCCTGTTTTCCCCAGAGGTGCCAGGAAGAAAGAGAAGAATTCTCTCCCCTTTTCTCTCGCATCTGGACCACCTGGGCAACTGGGCCCATAGCCTGGGCATCTAGGCTTGGGCCGGAGCAGCCTGCTGCTGACTTCAAATGCCAAATGTATTTATTTATCATGAGGCTGACCTAGGATGAATGCTCCCAGAAAAGTGTCCACTATTCAAAATGTCACTTCCCCTCAACAGGCTGTGCATTATATTGACAGGCCGACTTTCAGAGGCCTCTGAATGATGAGGATGGATAGAGGCCACCACCGCAGGCACTGGGTGGAGGAAGCAAGGAAGGAGTGAAGGAGGGATCAGGTCCTCAGCACACAAATTATCTGCACCATCGCCTAGGAGCACAGATGCAGTGGGAGCCAGGAGAGGGGAAAGAACGGCAATCTGGAGATTTTCAGGGCTGTAGTGCTTGGTGGCAAGCAGACAGCAGCCCACCTTATCCCTGCCACCCTTCTGATGGGTATATCTGGAGGGCTACCTGTCCATCTGTAGAGCCAGTGTGGGTGGAGGATAGAAAAGAGCAGAGAAGAAGGAGGTCCCAGGGCCACCACAAATGGCCACACAGACCTTACACTGCGCAATGGCGTCCACTGGTATTAGTGTAGTCACCTTGGGATCACCATTTTCTTCATGGCTTATGTCCAAATCAACCTGGATAGAAACCCAGAGAGCAGATGGATTTGGAAGGAAGATGTACCTGAATCGAGCTATTGAATCCAAGTGAGGCACCTCTCTTTAACGCACCCAAAAGACTCACTCTGCTTACGTGAACAGAGGTAAGTCTCAGACACTTTCAGACTCCCCAAGTCCACTTTATACAACCCTCCTCCTACTAGGATTTATTACAGAGATGGTGTCTTTGGTAGATACACCAGGAGCTTGAGAATGTCCCCAGCTCAGATCTGTGTTTTGTAAAATTGCATCTATTGATTAGATCAACTAATGAAATGAGGCAGAGGGTAAATTATCTTCAGGCTTTAGGTGGCACCAAGTCAAGTGCTTGGAACCCAGTAAGCTCTACAAATCTCTAAAGATTTTGTGTCCTGGGTTTTCCTTGATCCTTACTAAGGGCCTAGGATGTTGTCTCCTTGCTGGGGGTCAGGGGAGCAGCAAGACAAGTCCTTTTTCTGGAGCTGCTCAGTCTGAGTTAGTATGGTTTAGCCTGAGTCAGGGTTCCCTGAGGGCTTGTTAAAACAGGTTCTTGGACCTCAACCCCAGTGTCTTACTCAGTAGGTAGGAGGTGAGGACAGAGAGTTTGCATTTCTAGCAAGTTCTCAGCTAATGATGCTGTTGCTGGTCCCAGAACCACACTTTGAGAACTAAGGTTCTGGAACAGAACCACCTAAGCCAGGGAGGGTTGGAGGGGACATGGAGGAGGTGTAGGTGGGCTACACTGGGCTCCCAGGCACAAGTTACAAGCCCAGGTGACTCATGCAGGAAACTAAGGCCAGAACAGGAAGCAAGGTCCAGAGCCAACTTCCACATCTCCATGGCCTTTCCTCTTCTAAGTTTTTGGGATTCTGTAAGTGCAAGTGAGAAAAACAGGACTAATAAGCAAGGTCTAGAACCTCCAAGGTCTAGTCTAGAAGCACCATGCATCCCAGAAGCCAGAGATGGCTGGATGCTAGCCCTAGCCCACCTCAGACCTGCCATGTGACTCTTCCTATCATCCCCTCTCCTCCCTGTGGCATCCAGCACAGAACAAGTCCAGTTGAAGGGGTGAGGGGCTGAGGAGAGACGAAGAGAAGGAAATACCCAGAATTGTTAAAAAATAGTTAATAGTTCAAATCTATCTCACCGTCAAACAACAGAAAATTTTAAATGTACATTTTTCAGAAGCAAATCAACCTCTGGTTTCTGCCACAAGCATCTTCCCAGGTGAGCATCCATGTTCTGTTAGAGCATGGTCGAACTTAACCAGAAGGTGAAGGTCAAGATCATTCATTCCTTCCTTCATTCATCTGTGTGCCAGAACAGACAGCCACTGTTTCCTTAAGAAGAATTCTTGTCTTGCAGATTCTCCCCTGGCCTATTGCCCTCTAGAGGTAGGGTGGCCATTCATGTGGACAAGTCTTGATTAGGCTTCTTCATTTTTATAAAAAGCAGTTCAACCTAACAGTTGCCCAGGTTGACTTAAAAATGCTTAAAAAATTACAGCTGGGAGTGGTGGCCCATGTAATCCCAGCACTTGGGAGGCGGAGGCAGGGGGACCCAGAATGTGAGGCCAACCTGGGCTCTACCTCAAACAAACAAATGAAAATTATTATTGTCGTAAAAGTAAATAATTATTATACTAATGTTACAGAAAATAATTCAGAATCTGAAATTCTGCTGTTCTCATCTCCTCGAGAAAACACTTCTAGACTTTGATCTGTGTTGATCTGGGTTCTTCCTTCATATCTTACTTTTCCAATGACACCAATCCACTTCATTCTTCTTTAACAAAACAGCGTCATTGTCCTGAATTTTTAAAAATTGGATATTCTTAAAATCTAAAAGCAATACATATGGAGAGTTAAGCAAGCTATAAAAACACTTTGACCAGTCTCTTGTATATGCTTCCAGAAATTTTATGTAGCCACATATTGTTTTATTAATTAATTTTCTAGCCTGAGGATGTAACTCAGTGGTAGAGCTTTTGCCTAGAGTGTTCAAAGCCCTGGGTTTGATCCCTGGCACTGCGAAAATAAAAATCCTTTTACCTAATTTTTTTTTCCAGTACTGAGGAAGTTAAACCCACAACCTCACACATTCTAGGCAAGTGCTCCCCCATTGGACTGTACCTCCAGCCCCCTTTTCACTTTTATTTTTTATTTTGAGACAGAGTCTCACTAAGTTGCACAGGCTGTTTATCCTCAAACTTGAAATCCTCCTCCCTCAGCCTCCCAAATCACTAGAATCACAGGCGTGCACCATGGTGCCTGATTCTATTATTTAATTTTTAATGCAAGTGAGATCATAGTTTAAATACTATTCTACAACTTACTTTTTTCACTAATGTGTCTTAAATAACTTTTCCTACCAGCATGGAATGTCTCCCTTGTTCCTATTGCTAGCTGCATAGTACCCCACTGCACAGACATGCTGTAACTCACATATCCAGATCCCTGCATTGTAGATCACAGTGGGAAACTAAGGCCTCAAACTCTCTGATGCCCAGATTCTAACATGAGCAGAGCTTGAAGAAACACTACATGAAGAATAATTTGGAGATAGACTGGAGGCAGTCTTTGCACTCTGCAGTATCTAGGTCTCATCCCTGAGTGAAGTCATCCATCAGTGAACCACATATTTCAGGCATATTTCCTGAGATTCCCAGAGAGTTGGCTTTACCAGGTCACAGTCCCAAATTCCAAGGCAGCAGCCTCATTCATGCCTTAACCAGAAGGGTGCTATGGAGGACACTGACTACTGCATGAGCCACATGAGGCCCATGCCAATAAATAAATAAATAAATAAATAAATAAATGTCCTGTTTCTTCTAAGGAATTGGTCTGCTTTTTCTTTGAGGATTATGTGATGTGTAACTCGTCATGTTGCATATTTTTATTTTGCATTTTGGCCTCCAGGAAGTCGAGACCCAAATTACATATGATTGGTTTGTACATCTGCTGAGTTTTTGTCCCTCATTCGTCTTATCTCTTCAACTTTTCTATTTCTCCTGGATCTATAAAGATCTTTGTTTTTTAAATTTTTGAATGTCTTTCTTTTATTTTGTATAGATGTGTTATTCTTGTAGGTACTCTTCTTAAAAGAGTAACTTTTTAAAAGATTGCAGAATGAGTCATGGCATTAAAAAAAAATTAATTACAAAAAATGTTTTTCTGACACATCCCCTTCCACTCAAATGCCTGTTTCTCCCCTGTCCTGTTGATGGGGTGCCAGAAATGAGATGGGACAGTGAAAGGCCTAGTTGGATTAATTTTTAGCTCAAGGACATGGAGCCAAAACTCATTCCAACTGCCTGGCCTCCCTTCCATTGGGATGTGGGGGCTGCCCGGCTGCTTAGTGACACTCATTACCTTAGCCACAGGTTTGCTGGACCCCTCCATGTCTGAGAAATCATTCTGCCCTGGGCCACTGCTGCTCCTGGGATCAGTCTGGAAACTGGCAGGGCCCAGTGAACTGACAGAGTTAGGAAGGACCCTGGGTTGTCCTCTAAGTGAGGGCAAAGGTGGCCGTCTCCAGATCCCAGTGGATAAGATGCTGTCCTGTTGCCTTACATGAAGAATGGCTGTGATAATATAATAACCAGGAACGTAGGTGACCCAGTTTGAACAAAGGGGCCAAGGATCGATGCTCCACAGCTGCCCGCTCTATGGGTCCTTTTACTACAACATTATATATCATATGCAAATCGCAGCACCAACTTAAGGCTGCTTTTCATGTCAAGAGGCTTCTTTGAGACTATATGTTACATTTTTTCAGATCTTGGACAGTAACATTTTTCTTTTTAGCACAAAGTTGCTCAAGGTTCATCTGAGACTCTTTTAAATTGCTGCTTTCAGAGAAATAACAATGTAAAATGACATGATGATGTATGGCCCCGTCCGGCAGACCAGGGCTGCAGCAGCCACTAACACCACCAAACCTCTGGGAATGAAGCGGTCTCCGGAGCGCCATTGTGCAATTGTCTTTGCTGGATCATTTTTAATTAGTTGCAATTAATTTCAAGTGACAGCATCCTGCAATATCAAGTCAGAGAGGCTCTGGTGCGTGGGTGGGGTTATTAGGAACAGACGGCTGGTGAGAGAGAGCCAGAGGGAGGTCACAGCCTGAGGCTCTTACCTACATCAAGATTTTCCAGGTGGGAGGTACAGGGATGATCGTTGCCCAAGGCTGGGGAGAGAACTTCTTCCTAATAATGTAAATGTTCTCATTCTTTCTGAGCCCTGCGTGGGCTTTGCTAGGTGACACTTATGACATGCTGGACATATACGCTTCTGGTGGGCAGTGTGTTGCCAATTATCTCGCTTCAGTAACATGAAATTGTTCCACCCCCAAAGTTTGCCTTGGTCTGGCAGAAGCCCCAAGATGAGGATCTGGGCAGGCGATTTATTTGGGAGGTGACTCTAGGAGTGAGGAAGTCATCAGGGACCAGGGGGAAGCTGGTGTGGAAAGTCCAGGGTGGAAAGTAGTGTGTTTTTGAGCAAGCTAACCCTGGGGGTTAGTGATGTTCACTCCCAGAGAGGAGCTCTGGGAGAAAGATAAGAGGGCATCTCAGTGGGATCCCATCCAGTTGGGAAGCTGGGATGTTTGTACAACGATCCTATTGGTCACTGGCGGACTGTTTCCAATATGCTGCATAAGGCCTATCAGTGGCTATAGGAAGCTCTCCAGCAAATAACAGCAGATGCTGGCAGCTGGAAGCCAGGCTTGGAGCATAGACATGGCAAGAGCAGAGGGGTTGCAAGTGGGCACTGACCATGTCTGCTGTACCTCTAGGACCTTTCCAGTTCAAAGATCCTACCATTTCCTCAAGACCCTTCAGACGTCCCTCTAAGTCATTTGCACACAGGGAAACGTGAGGAAATAGGCAGAAAGGGTAAGTGGGGTGATGGGCCCTGGCCACTGAGCCTGGCAGAGGGGACCTGGAAATCAGGTCAACTGCTTCTCAAGCAAACAGTTCCTACCCTGCCACAGTATCACTGGGCACATAGGTACCACATCCAGGAACCCAGGCTATGTTGGCCCAGGTTATTAGGAGCTGGCTGGTTTTTTTCCTCTCAAGCCAGTGATAAAACCTCCATATCCTGTGTCCCTAGTAGACATCACTAGTTGACTGATCTTGGCACCTTGTCCCCTGCATACAGATGTGGGTGCAATAGGATGCAGGAGACAGCCACTATCAAGCAATGGAGCAATCCTGTTTGATCTCCTGACCAAGAGAGAGCCTTCCTCCCAAGCGTAGTATTCTCTAGTCAAAGTGTTTGGGCGGCACAGATTACCTCTACAGATTATTTACATAGTAACATAGTCATTCCTTGTCCCCTAAAGAGTTGAATCTTTAGGGCTAAGGGGCTAATCCCTACTTCAAATGTACTTGCTGCTTTGAACAGATTTAGCCTCAAGACCAGGGCACTTCATCCATATACTCTGGGTTCTCTGGAAGGGTGGGAGATACATACACCTCCCAGACCTTCCCCTTTAAGATCCCAAAGCCACCCTTTATTGGTTAATCAACAAGAAAGGAGTAGGAACTAGTAAAACTTAGCCCTTTTCTCAGGAGTAAAGACAATGACAACAGTCATCTATTGAGCACTCATCATGTGCCATACATTGTTCTAAGCATTTTCTTTTTCTTTTCTTTTTTCTTGTTTTTGGTCCTCTCTCTTTCTTTGGTTTATCTGCCTGCTGGGTCTGGAGAGTTCAGTCATTGAAGTCTACCTACAGAGAACTTAACAGGTGGCTGGAGTTGAACCTGCTGGCAGCCTTCAACCTAATGTGAGAAGATCTCTGTGCAAAATTAGATCACAGTCAAGGACAACACTGTAGGCATTTTTTTTT
>VMDO01001000.1:0-147157 GCA_007922755.1 Pedetes capensis
ACTATGGCAATACTCCACTGGGGTACTGCACAGTGTTGATCTATGGTGCTGTGCTATGGTAATACTCCACTGGGGTACTGCACAGTGTTGATCTATGGTGCTATGCTATGGTAATACTCCACTGGGGTACTGCACAGTGTTGATCTATGGGGCTGTGCCATGGCAATACTCCACTGGGGCACTGCACAGTGTTGATCTATGGGGCTGTGCCATGGCAATACTCCACTGGGGTACTGCACAGTGTTGATCTATGGGGCTGTGCCATGGCAATACTCCACTGGGGCACTGCACAGTGTTGATCTATGGGGCTGTCCCATGGCAATACTCCACTGGGGTACTGCACAGTGGTACTCTATGGTGCTGTGCTATGGTAATACTCCACTGGGGTACTGCACAGTGGTACTCTATGGTGATGTACCATGGCAATACTCCACTGGGGTACTGCACATTGGTACTCTATGGTGATGTACTATGGCAATACTCCACTGGGGTACTGCACAGTGTTGATCTATGGTGCTGTGCTATGGTAATACTCCACTGGGGTACTGCACAGTGGTACTCTATGGTGATGTACCATGGCAATACTCCACTGGGATACTGCACAGTGTTGATCTATGGTGCTGTGCTATGGTAATACTCCACTGGGGTACTGTACAGTGGTACTCTATGGTGATGTACCATGGCAATACTCCACTGGGGTACTGCACAGTGGTACTCTATGGTGATATACCATGGCAATACTCCACTGGGGTACTGCACAGTGGTACTCTATGGTGATGTACCATGGCAATACTCCACTGGGATACTGCACAGTGTTGATCTATGGTGCTGTGCTATGGTAATACTCTACTGGGGTACTGCACAGTGGTACTCTATGGTGATATACCATGGCAATACTCCACTGGGGTACTGCACAGTGGTACTCTATGGTGCTGTGCCATGGCAATACTCTACTGGGGTACTGCAGAGTGGTGCTCTATGCTGCTGTGCTATGGCAGTACTCTACTGGGGTACTGGCACAGTGGTGTTCTATGCTGCAGTGATATGGCAGTACTCCACTGTAGTACTGCACAATAGAACTCCACTGGGGTACTGTACAGTGGTACTCTATGGTGCTATTCTATGGCAGTACTCCACTGGGGTACTACATGGTGGTACTCCATTCACATACTCTCCAGTGGTACTCCCTGATGCTATGCTATGGTGGTTCTCCCCTCAGGTATGGCACAGCAGTATTCCATGTGCTATGCTATCACTCCACAGCGGCACCCCATGGCAGTACTCCACAGTGGTAGGACATAGTGTTGTACTTGGTACCAGACGATGGTAGTACTTTATGGTGATATTTCATGGGTGTATCCCATAGTGGTACTCCACAGAGGTACTCCATGGTACTCTCTGATGATCCTCCACGATGGCACTGCCCAGAGTAACTCCCCAGTAATCACGCTGCAATGCTGGCTGACCCCGACTGCTTCTGAGTGCCCAAAGGTCTAAACATCTTACCTATGCCACCTCCTTTAGTCTTTGTACCAACCCCATCAATTCCAAGTACTAGCCCATGTATAGATGAGAACTCTGAGGGATAAAGCTGCAGAGTGACTTGCTCACGGTCCCACGTGGGGTGAGTGGCAGATGCAGAATTCAAACCTAGCAGACTGACTCCCAAACTTGGGCTCTCCCTGACATCACCAGACTCCCTTCCCCAGGAAGACATGGCAGCCCACATGGTCTCCCCCAACACACAAAACTCCACCAACCACAGCCCACCACTCCCTCCTCTTCGACCCCCTTGGCTTTATAGGCAGCAGCATAAGACCCTGGAGCCAGGCAGAGGCTGGTGGCCAGGGAGAGCCAAAGGCATCGTGAGGCTCTGGGCTGGCAGACTGCTTTCCAAAGCCTGGAGAGGGGAGGGTCTGAGAAGGCCCTGACCCTTGGCTGCCAGGGCCGCCGGGGAAGGCTGCCAAGAGGTCTTTCCCACTTGCAGGGAGGGCAGAGTCTCGGGGCTGACACTCGCTTCTGACCAGAGGCTTCTGGCACAAAGGGTGTGAGTGGCTGAAAGAGCCTTTATGGAGTCCTGGCCCTGGAGAGAACAGCATGTTTCAATTACCGGAGTCATAACCCCCTGCTCTGCTGCTTTGTTTAATACGAGAAGGGCTTCTTAAACCTTAATGTTCCATGGCTGTATTGTCATCTTAATAGACAAATACATTAAACCACAGAGGCAATGGGAGCTACTGGCAGCTTCTAGCCGGTTCCAGGCCCACAACACACGCATGCACATGCTTTGGTACTGAGAACTTCGCACAGTTCTTTTGGACACAGATATCCTTTAACGTTGGGTCTGAGCGATGTGAGAAGGCAGAGGCAGGCAGGGTGACCTGCCCTGAACTGGGCAACAGCTCAGCTCTGGAGCGCTGTCAGCTGGGTCCTATTTAGGTTTGCGGATGGCAGACCACTTTACCACCCAGGAGACCGCGGCTGCCTTTGAGGCCCACGGCGAGGCACGTCATTCTTCTCGGGCAAGCTCAGATGCCAGCTGTGTGGCGGTCGGGAGGAGGCGGCAGGGCTCTGAGCTCAAAAAGCCACTAGCGACTGCGGCACAAATGTAAAGGTGGCTCTTGCTGAGAGGAGCCGCCTGATGAGACCTGGAGCCTGAGCATCTGCCCTGGGGAAGCCAGGAAGGAGGGGCGGGGAGGATTACCTTCAAGGCCTTTCTCCACAGTCCTGCTGAGCCCAGGGCCAATGTCACCTCTGCTGGGGGAGCCCCAAGGTGCAACGAGTGGCTGCCTCTATCCGCCTCTAGCCCACACCACACTGTGATCTGTTCTGTGCCAGGTTCCATGTCCCCTCATCCTCGACACAACACAAAGCTAGGACCGCCTGAGTGCCATGGGTCGGGGACCATCCCTGAGCCTCTCAGCAGCCCATGTGACAGAGCGTGTGGCTGCCTGCATTTCATCAGCGAGGACACTGAGGCTCTGAGCTGGAGTAACCCGAGCAAAGCCACCCCGGGGGTCAGGGTGAAGGCAGGACCGAAAGTCCAGAGGGCAGGCGTGTGGTCCTCTCACCAAGCTGGCGGGGCCAGCTGTGGGTTCAGGTCAGTGTCATGAAGACCCCACTTTCCTCCATCAGCGTGAGTCTGGGTATCAACTCAGGCACAAGTTAGTGGCGCCTCAGGCGCCACTAGCAGCAATGGCCGAGAGCAGCATTGAGAGCCATGCTAGTCCCGTCTCTGACCCGACAGGACCTGCAGAGGCACCTGTGCCTGAGTCCTGGCACGTACCTGACCCTGAGACCTGACCGCCGCAGCTGTCCCCTGGCAGGCCCTTTGTGGCCAGTCACTGCCTCTCTTCCCATGGCTCTCAGACACTGCTCTGTGTCTGGACCTCTCGGGTCCAAAGGAAGGCTCCATTGCAAGGCGAGCAAAACACAGCCCCTCCAACGCCGGCTTCAGGGTGCAGAAATGCTGCTTCGGCCCTGGTGCCACGTGCCACGCATCTGCAGCCACCTGGCCCAGCTCTGCAGCTCACCGAAAGCTAGGAACCAGGGGGCAGTTGACGTAACACATCTCCAGGCCCTCAGTGATCTGGCAGGGTGACTGGGCCTTTGGGACAGGCCTGTTTACACTAGCAAGGAACAATGACTCGCCAACACTGATGAATAATTTGAAACGAATGCAAGACCGTGTAAACATTCTTTCCCTCGCTCCCAAATGATAAGCCCCAGGATTAGGCAGGCGGGAAGAGGGAGCTGCCCCCTTGCGCCCTTATTCCACTGGGTCCAAGCCCAGACCTCATCTCCTACTGCTGAAGGGGCTGCTGAGTCCCCCCCCCCTCCCGGGCAGCCTGCGGCCCGTCTGTACGCTCCTCCATCCCTGGGTCTCCTAGCTCTCGAAGAGGACCAGTGAGGGCTGGAGAGCAACCGGCTGGGGTCCCTGGGGTTGTGGGATGGCTGCCCCCTGTCCAGAACAGATGGGGTTCACCTGGCAGGGGGCTGCAAGAAACAGCCCCTTGGCTGTCCCCCAAGGCAAGAAAGGAGCCCATGCCAGCACAGTGCTGTACTTGGTACCAGATGATTGTTGTTGTTGTTGTTGTTAGGTGCCATCGAGTCGGTATCCGACCATAGTGACACTCATAGGGTTTTCAATGGCTGAATGCTTCGGGATTGCCTTGGGAGTGGATTGCCAGGCCCTTCTCCCATTTGTGCGGTGCTGGGAATTGAACTCGGGACCTCAGAGACTGCAGCGCAGAGCTCTACCAACTGAGCTAAATCCCAGCCCATGGGCCCAACTATTGTGTAGCCAGGACGTGATGGAGCCCACCCTGTCCCCATGCCAGAGCCAGCATGGACGGCCATGTAAGAGGTGGTCCCACATCAGAACCCTCACTGCTACCAGTTCCCAGCTCATGCTCAGGGCCCAGGCGCAGCAGACCCTTTGCTGGGACAGGGTTCTCCCCCTTCCTGATTGTCGGATGAGAACCTGGAGGCTCAGGGATGGGGAGAGACCCACCCGGAGCCATGAAGAGGCAGCGGGGATGGAAGCTCGGCATACAAGTGAGACCCTCGCACTCCCTCCACGGTCGACTTCTCTGAACGAGGGTGCTTCTGGCCATCATGGCGGCAGGGCCAGGAACCTGGCGGGAAGTCTACAAACCTCCCTGGACCTCGCACTCACTCTCCCAACCCAGGCTCTCAGTGTCTTCCTTCAGGGCCAACAGAACTCACCCATCCCGGCTCCCCCACTCCTTCGTCTGCTGGACACAGGTCCTGGCTGCCTTGTCCCTGCCCTGGGTTGGGGGGGACAGACCTGTACCTCCCTGCTCCCAGCAGACAGGCAGCTAAGGGGGCTCAGGCTCTGCCTGGTTTGGGGAGCTCAGTCCCTTCCCAGACGTGACCAGTGGCCACAGCCGAGCACAGTTCCAGCTCCCTGGGTACACTGCCCACACACCTCAGCCTTTCTTCCACAGCCCCTGCTTCTGCTATTCTTTCAGCACACGCCCTCCTCACGATTGCCCTCCTCCCAGGCCAGCCTCCGCTCCTCCAGTGAGAGTCCTCGTCCTTCTGAGTCCATCTGGATCACCTGTGTGCGTCTTTTAGGCCACAGACTCAAGTGCTCCCAACTGAACACGACTGGCTAAGGCCCTGCCTGCACCAAACCGCTGGGGCTGCGGACCAGAGCACAGGGACGGGAGGCTTCCAAAGGACACGGTGAGGGTGCTGGGCCGAGGACTGGAGGGAGAGCTGGGACCGGAGGCTAGAGGAGGGCTGGGGGCTAGCAGGAGAGTTTTGGAAGCCCCCAGGGACAGAGGCTGGCTGGGTTCTGAATGTTGGGCAGAGGCTGTAGGACAGCCAGGCCCAGGTTTGGAGGTGAGTGTGGGGCTGGGCCCCCCTGCTTCAAGGCCTGTGACCCCACATGGCTTTTTTTTTTTTTTTTTTTGCGGTACTGGGGGTTGAGCCCAGGGCCTCGTGCCCACATGCCTTGCAAGTGTTGGACCACTAAGCTGCGCCCCCAGGCCATTTTTTTTTTTTTTTTTTTTTTACTTTTTGAGACAGGGTCTCACTAAGTTACGCAGACTGCCTCTGGTCTCAAACTTGTGATCTTCCCGCCTCCACCTCCTCCTGAGTTGCTGGGATTACAGGCGTGCGCCGCCATACCCGGCCCCACATGGCTCTTCGAAACATCCGCCCTGTCTGGGTTCCCCCACCAGTCCAGCTAGCAGGTGACAGTCTTGGGGATGACATCTGGGTACCCTGACAAGCAGAGAGTCACCGATGGCCAAGGCCTTGGGCCAGAAGAGCCAGGGTGCAGCGAGGGCACCGAGGGCCCGTTTCCAGCCCAGGTCCTGAAATCCGAGCACCTCTGGTGGGGCAGGGAGAGTCCTGCCTCTGGATGTTGACCAGCTCCTGATCCTTCCTCTTCCTTTATAACCATGTAAACAGGTAAACAGGGAGCCCCTTGGCATGGGGACGGAGCCCCTTCTGACTATCGGGGAGCTGAAGGATGCAGAGTGCAGAGTGGACCCCAAGGCCCCGATGCTGCGAAGGGTGCTGGGAGCAGCCTGCAGCCCCCACGGAGGCGTGTGTGTCCTCCTCCACTGCACAAGTGTGCACTTCTGTTTGTGCCACCAGACCTGAAGCAGCCCCTACCCTCCCAGGCCAGGCCAGAGGAAAGGGAGAGGAAGCTGGGCCTCAGCTGGGCCTTGCCTCGGAGCCCTGGGCTAGCAGGGCTGAAGCCACCTTCAGCCAGAGGTGACCTGTGAGGTCTGGGAGGGAAGCCAGGACCTGTTTCCCCTGGAGGCTATTCTTTTTTTGTGTGCGTGGTACTGGGGGGTTGAACCCAGGGCCTCGCGCTTGCATGCTCTGCAAGTGCTGGACCACTGAGCTGCTCCCCCAGCCCATTTTTTTACTTTTGAGGCAGGGTCTCACTAAATCACGCAGACTGCTCTGGGCTCACCTGGAGGCTGTTCCTGTGGGCAGTGGGCACTCACTGGGTCAGCAGAGGCTGTGGGGGCGGCCAGTGGGAGGAAGGGCAAACAGGGTACCACCGAAGGCCTGAATCCTTGGGGGCAAAGGAGGGCCTTGCTCTAGCTCAGCACTGGCCAGACCCCCACCCCAGCTACCCAGGCGGGAGAGGCATCTGCTCCCTAAAGCTCCTTCCCTCGGCCTCTCTCCCACCCAGTCACCAAGGCTGCCGCTATTTGAAGGGTCGCTATGAGTTGGACAAGACTCCACAGCACCTAACAACAACAACGACTACTACTCACGATGTTGAGAGTTTCTGTCATTTGCTTCTTGGCCAACTGCCTTTCTTCTTTGGAGAACTGTCTATTCAAATCCTTTGCTCACTTTTAGACTGGGATGTCTGCAGCTGTAAGAGTTCTTTATAGACCCCTACTGGACATGCGGCTGGGGACCCTCCCCTATTCTGTGGCCACTTCCTCCTCTACAGCATCCTGGGCCAGCACACATGTGGGGGCTCCACGCAGCTGGGCAGTGAAGCCTGGGTCCTCACCACCGCATCACCTGCACCCCACCTCCCATGGGACAGCGTAGGTGTGGTGCCCAGAGCTGCCCTACACAGGCGACCTACACATTCTGGGTCTCCTCTGGGTCTCCATCTTCCTGCCCCTCCTGATCCCCACTCCAAGAGCAGTGGTCGCTGAGGACCTGGGTTGCAATAGGACAGGGCGCCTTAGCACCAAAGGTCAAGGCCTAACAGGGTCTTTGGGGTCAGGTCGCCCTCACCTCAGTGCATGAGCACAGGGGGCCCTGGCTCTGACTTGTGCCCACCCCTGGTTGCTGGGCTCCCTCTTTGCGGCACCTCCCCACCCCCAGCAGCCCTGAAGGGTCTCGTGGGGCCAGGGCCCACGTACTGTGGCTGATGCGGTTGCTTCCCACAGGGAGGGTCTCCAAGGCCACAGGGCAGGCTGTGGGCTGAGCTTCTGGAATGCCTCCGCAGGCAGGTCTGCGGCTTGCCTCGGGGGACTGCCGTTTGGCCCGATGTGGTCGTGTTTGTTTTTATTAAGAAGCGGGCTGTTTGTCCGACTTTGGGCCAGGAGTCCAGGTTCGCGGTTATTTATAGCTAGAAAGTTCTGGATCCAGTTTGGGTTGCTTTGTGTTTCCCATGAACATTTCATGATTTGAAATAGAGACTCTGTGTTCTGCGCGGACTGTGCCCGCGCTCCCGAAGCTGCCAGGAGCCTACTGTGTGTCAGGCCTTGCTCTGGCTCCAGTGTCCCGGCTCCCGCAGGAATGGAGGCAGACACATCTGAGGAGCCATGCTCGACCCCCCCACCGAGAGCTGCCACCTGGCCCCGAGGCTGCGGCCCAGCGTCCCTGGCTCCCTTCAGAAGGGGTTTACGCAGAAAAGCCTCTTGGCTATCGAGTGGCTCTTGCAAAATTGCATTTGATGAGTTAAGTATAAATAAATGAGAAGCAGATGGATTCGATTTCGGGTAAAATACACACGGGTCTTAGAGCTTTGGGGCCTGGGCTCTGGCAGATCCAGAACACTCCCTAACTGTCAAGGGCTCTGGCACAGCAGGCAAGCGGTCTGACCAGGGCCTCTGAGGTCCCGTCTGCTTCCTGCTCTGGGCACCAGCTGAGGCCATCTCTGGCACTCCTGGTTCCCCAGCAGGTCACCTGTGTGCAGTCGCTGCAGTGGACCCAGGTCCGAGCTTAGGGCTGGGAGATGAGGCGCACGCAGGACGCAGCTTTCCAGGCCAGCAGGCCCGCAGTCACACACAGGCCCTGATGTGGCCCAGGAGTGGCTGGGCTCGGTGGGAGCCACTGGCCTGCAAGCACTGCTCCCCATGGCCCCTCATCTGCGCCCTCCTCCAGACCCCAGCTGTACCCACAGTGCCTCACAGCTCCCCACTGCTCTGCATGTCTAAGGTCGGGGTGGTTGATGCCTGGTTCAGACCCCTGGCCACTGCTCTGGAGAACAGTCTAGGTGGAGTCACCTGTGACCACTACCTACGGGACCTGGTCTTTTCCCACAGCAGACAGAGTACAGGAGTTGGCAAGTAACTGCTCTGTGGCCACTTAACCACTGGAGGCCCGGGCCCCTTCTCTGTAATGCAAGGACAATAGTACTTGGGGAGGGGGTGTAAAGGAAATCGTGGGGGCGAAGCATTCAGCACAGTGCCAGGTCACATGAGCCACCAATGAACAGGAGCAGCATGGGACAAAGCTGCTATGAGTGCCTCAGGGAATGATACGCGAGACCGCACCCTGGATGGTAAAGACTCTTCCAAATTTGCAAAGAGACAGGCCACGCCAGAGGGGAGCGCTCAGCCTGCCTCAGCCTTCTCGTCTCCAAGCGGAGCAGCTCAGGCCCCTGAAACAGCTTCTCTCTTGACTTCAGCTTTGTGCCACTCATCCCCATGGGCAGTTTTCTGTGGTACTTAAAGGTGGCCCAGAACTGCACACAGAGCTGACCGTGTGGCCTGCCCACAGGGTACGGGACGGCCTCCTCGTGCTCTGCGTGTGCTCCCTCTTTCATCGCTCCACTTCCGGAACTGAGATTTAATTGGCGACGTAACATAAAATCCGCCACTTTAAAGTGCGCACATTAGTGGTTTTCAGTATATTTGCCATGCTGTGTAACCATCACTCCTAATTCCAGAACATTTCCATCACTACAAAAAGTAGCCCTGTGCCCATTTTCAATTAGTCCCAATTACCCCAGTGCCTGGCAACCACAAAGCTGCTTTCTGTCTGTGCAGATCTGCCTATTGGGAACATTTCATACGAAGAGAATTATACAGTATTTGGGATTTCGTGTCTGGCTCCGCTCACAATGGCACGATGTTTTCAAGCTTCAGCCATGGCGTGGCAGGTACCAGAACTTCGTTCCCACAGTCATTATCATCTGTACGGACCATGTTTAGCTTAGTCAGTCTTCAGCTGGTGGCCATTTGGGTTGTTTCTACTTTTCAGCTATGATGAATAATGCCATGAACATTCGGTACAAGTTTTGGTGTGGGCATGTTTTCAATTCTCAGATCTCCACCTAGGAGTGACATTGATAGATAATGTAACTCTATGTCTGACTTTTTGAGTGACAATACAACCGTTTTCCATAAGGAAATGCCAACTTATTTTCCCACCAGCAAGGCATGGGGCTGGGATTTAGCTCAGTTGGTAGAGCGCTGCTCTGCAGTCTCCAAGGTCCCGAGTTCGATTCCCAGCACCACAAAATGGGAGAAGGACATGGCAACCCACTCCCAAGGCAATCCCAAAATAGTCAGCCATTGAAAACCCTATGAGGGTCGCTATGAATCAGACTCAACTCGACGGCACCTAACCACAAGCAAGGCATGAGGTTTTCAGTTTTTCACATCCTTATCAACACCTGTTATCTTCTGTTGTGTTCTAACAGCTATCCTAGTAGGTGTCAAGTGGTCTCTCATTACGGCTTATTTGGTTGCTGTCTGTTTGAGACACGGTCTCAGGATGTAGGCCAGGCGTGAACCTATGATCCCGCAGCCTCTGCCTCTGCAGAGCGCTGGGATTACAGCCTGTACCACCATGCCCAGCTCACTGGGGCTTTTCATTTGCATTTCCCTAACTACTCATGAGGGCTGGGATTTAGCTCAGTTGCTAGAGTGCTGCTCTGCAGTCTCTGAGGTCCCAGGTTTGATTCCCAGCACCACAAAAACGGGAGACGGATGCGGCAATCCACTCCCACGGCATTCCCAAAACAATCAGCCATTGAAAACTCTATAAGGCTCGCTGTGAGTTGGACATGACTTGAAAGCACCTAACAACAACTGCTACTCATGATGCTGAAAGTTTCTGTCATTTGCTTCTTGGGCAACTGCATTTCTTCTTTGGAGAAATGTCTACTCAAATCCTTTTGCTCACTTTTAGACTGGGTTGTCTGGAGCTGTAAGAGTTCTTTATAGACCCCTACTGGACATATGACTGGGGACCCTCTCCCACTCTGTGGCCACTTCCTCCTCTACAGCATCCTGGGCCAGCACACACGTAGGGGCTCCATGCAGCTGGGCAGTGAAGCCTGGGCTCCTGGTGGGCTCCACCTTCTCCTTTGTCTACACTCTGCTCCCAGGAAACATCGCCCTACCTCCCGGCTTCACCAGCCAATCTGTGAATCTGCCCGCTAGGCCAGCCTATCTGCAGACCTCTACACTCAGGAAACAGCCGACGCGGGATGGGGTGCACCCTTGGAAGGCCAACAGACAAGCACGTTCTACGAGACCCAGGGTGGACTCCTAACTCCACCACCCATGGCACAGCAGAACAAAACAGCCTGCTTCTGCCCTCTGCCTCCCAACCCTGGCAAATGGCTGCACAGCCCATGGTCACCTGGTAGCCAGTCTCGACACCACATTCCTACCCCGACACCTCGTCCTTCCTGCCAGCTCCTCCCTGGCCTGTATCACTACCCTGGCCTCTCCCCTGGCCCCCAGCTTCTATCTTGTCCCTGCCACCGGGTCATCCTTCTCCACACGGTGATGTCAGCAAGGGCCAACCAGCCGTGTCTGAGGCCCCGAAGGTCCCAGGGGGCCACTGGGGCTGTTGTGGCTACACACCCCCAGCTCACCCCCACACCCTGTATTCCCTTGACCAGAACGGTCCTGTTCCCATCTCCCAGACTCTGCACCTGTTCGTCCAGACCTCAGCTCGCATGTCTCTTCCCCAGTGACATGAGGCAACCCTGGCCGCCAACCCAGCCCTGCTCCTTCCAGGGCACCTTCCAGCCTCCTGGCTTTGTCTCTGATTTTCTCCCCACCTCGACCCAAGCAACAGAGACCTTGAGACAGGAACCACCATGCCTGTCTGGAACACCCTGCCTCCCAGGGTGGGGAACGGTCCATGTCTGGGGATAGCCGGGTGTTATAGAAACATATATGAGGAGCGGAGCACCCACTCGGGCTCTCGGGGACCCTGGCTCTTGACCTGTCCCCACAGTGACACTGCTTGGCCTCTGGAGCCATATCCTCAAAGCAAGGGCTGCAGAGGGGCTGCCCGCCAGGCCCTGTAGCCCACGCTCCCCCAAGGAAGCAGCTCTAGCCGAGCAGCAGAGCGTGTGCTGGCCACGGGGGCTCCTGGGCAGGGCCAGGGGCTGAGGCCGTTGGCATGCTTGGAGGAGGTGGGGCACAGAGGGCTGCTCAGAGGAGGCAGTGATCACCATCTGCCCCAGCCTTGCTCAGGACAGAGCCCATCATGGTGGGCACACGGCCCGCTATGGGGAGCCTGTGGAGAAGGCGAGTGAGAGGAGGCTGCGGGGCCTCGGGGCCTGCTGGCTGGGCCCTGCGTAACTGCTTGGGGGGTAAATGGGCTCCCACGGGGGCCTTCAGGCGAGCCCGCCTCCGAGTGTTCCCTGTTCTGCCAGCATCTTCCCTGACGTGAGGACCCAAGCCATCCACTGAGGACAGCAGGATGCCAGGGAGGGGGGAGGAGTCTGGAGTGACAGTGGGATCCTTGTGGATGACACATCACAGACCCTTGGCCAGACCCCCATGGCAAGCCCAGCTCCCATGTTCATCCCCCCGTGTGGCCCAGGAGGGCTGCAGGACGCTGGAGGGAGCCCCGCTCCTTACACATGTCACTTTGCAGCAAGATGGGCCAACTCTGTCACCCACCGCCCTGCAGCCGGCAGGCCTGCCCACAGTCCCAGCTCGGCACTCGGGTGACGGAGCCTGGAGGGGAAGGGACGCTTTGCTCTCTGCAGCCCTGACTGCACAGCTGTGAAGGTGGTCTTGGCCAGGCACGTGAGAGGCAGTGGGCTTCTCAAGATCCCTTTCAATGAGGCCAAGAGGGGAAGGCAGCAGACCAGGTGAAGGAGCCACGGGAGCAAAGTGAGGGGCCCTGGAAGAGGGGGCGCTCCGCGTGACCTTGCCACCTGGCCTCTCTCAGCACCCAGCTGGGTGAGCTTGCCTCAGAGGCCTCCCCTGCAGGGCCAGGAGCTCCCTCGACACCCCTGCTGACACAAGGTGACACAGGTCCTCTGGCCAGCCTGGCCCACCTGCCTTCGGCCCAGGAGACTGATTCATTCCCAGCCTTGTTACGGCCTGGAATTTGCAACCCCAGGCCTGAATTCTTCCCCCTGAAACTCTGCACGCTCTTCAGTGTCAGGCCTTTCCCCTTGCCCACCTGCTTTTCCTCCGGGCTAATGCCTTCCATGTACACAGCAGGCCTGGCCCAGAGGTCTCTCTGAGAGTAAGGGCCACACCTAGCCCTGTGGGCACACCCGGTCAGGCTGCAGTGGCCCCCCTACACCAGCTTGCTGTGTATGGGCTTGTTTCTTCCTGCACTCCACTCCCTTACTATTTGCTCTGGGAGGGAGGCATGTGGCTACAACCAGGGCAAGGATGGTTTAATCCTGTTAGTGGACATACTCGGGAAGGCAGCAAGCAGACAGGACTGTGCAGGGCAAAGAGGAAGGCTGGGCGCGGGCACCAGGGAGCTGCATGCAGCAGGGACCCTTGACCTTGCTGAAGCACCAGTTAGGCTGACGTGCCTCCCCACAGCCAACCTATCCTCTCCAGCCTGAGTCTGTGGCCACTTCCTTTCCAGAGCATTCTTCCCCTCAAGAACCCACCCACCATGGCTCCCCAGCACTTGTCCTATAAAACTGTTTTACTATTTAAGACTTTGAACATACGGGGAATTTTTAATGGTGGAGAAAAAAATGGATCAACAATCCTACACTCTAGCTCTAACCACCATCTTGGTTATCTACTGTTTCTCTTTTCTCATCGCAGTGAGTTATTCTGCATGTGGACCTTATGGCCTTTGTCACTGAAAGTTCAGTTACAGCATTTTCCATGCTTGGCTTGGTCCTGACGGACCTGCCTACCTGCTGTCCGTATGTCAATCAGTGACCTTCTGTCCCAGACCTTTGGTCCCCTTATTTCTAGACTCTCCCGGGAAGGCCACTTTTGGCAGCGGTGACCTTTTTCGTTTTAGGGACTATTCCTACAAACAGAGCCCCGGCAGGAGGATTCCTAGGGCCCTCACTGTCAGCTTCTACCTCTTGGTGCTCCGTGCTGGACCTGTTGACCTGCACACATCTCCTTGCCCCAGAGCGTCTGCCCACACTTGGCCTCATCAGCAGCACGCCTTCTCAGCACCCCTCCTCCAGAGACAATCCATGGTCAGCCACATGCTGCCACTCACTCACTTCCAAGGCACAAGGCATTGCCCCATACGGGGACAGCAGCGAAGGAGAGCCCAGGCCTACCCCCTGGGAGCTACCCTGCACAGGAAGGGCGGGGGGTGCTCGCAGCTGGCAGTACTAATCGGGAAGTGTCAGGGTCCCTGGACCCAGAGAATGTGCTGTGAGGAGGGAGGGGCCTGGCTCAGGGCAGGGGAAGGGTTTGGTGGTGGATGCGGTTGGTCGTGGGCATGTGTGTGTGTGCAGAAAGAGCAGGAGAAGAAGGGAGGAGAGAGTGAGCAAGCGGGGGAGGCTGGAACAGCAGGTGGCTGGGCAGCAGGACCGGGGTGTGGCAGGGAGGGCCGGAAGCGGCTGGAGGCTGCAGAGCTCCCCACGTGCAGCCATGGGTGAAGACCGGATGCTCCCGGCCCGTGGGCATGAACTCCAGGCCTCAGCCAGGCAGCGTTTAGCCCGCCTAGCTCCTCTGGCAGAGATGGCCTTTTGCACACGGCTGCCTCCCCCGAGCCCACTCCCCTGCCTGGCTGAACTTCCTGCCTCTGGGCTTTGTATGTGCTGCTCCCACCTCATAAAATGTCCTCCCTTTCTCTCTTAGGGACCCTCTCCTCGTTCCTCACAGGCCCAGCTGCCCACCCCACCCTCGGCACACACACCTGGTACGAACCACACCAAGGCCATATTGGGATAGTTCTCCACGTGGCCCGGGAGCTCCCTGGGACAACAGTGGTATCCTGTAAATGTCTCAGAGCCCCTTCACCAGGTCGACATGGGCATGGATGGGGCCTGTGCTGACAGGAGTCTACCACGTTACTAATCCTTTCTCCTAGGCACGTTCACTGTCCCCATCAGAGGGTCCCAGCAGCTGCGGCAGCAGTGGCGGCTCTTACTTGGTGCCCAACGGCTGCTAGCTCCCCACATCTTGGGCTTTGATTACCTCCCCTCCTCTCAGCCCTGTGATGATGTGACCACAGAGAGAAAAGTCCTGAGGGAATATTGGGGGGCAGCAACATACAAACAGTGCGATGATTATAACTGTATAAAGTTACATCTATGCCCACACAATGTTAGGACATGAATACTGTGGATCTGTGGTGATGGGGGAATTATCTTCTTTCTCCTGCTTTCTCTCAGTGTTTTTGTATAATTATCCATGTGTGGAACATGGATAAGTAAACAGACACTTGCAACTCAGTCTGATCCTTTTTTTTGTGTGTGTGGTATTGGGGGTTGAACTCAGGGCCTCACGTTTGCATGCTTTGTAAGTGCTGGACCACTGACCTGTGCCCCTGGCCCCCTTTTTAAATTTTTTTTATTTTTTTGAGACAGGGTCTCGCTAAGCTCCACAGACTGCCTCTGGTCTCAAACTTGCAATTATCCTGCCTCCGCCTCCCAAGCCACTGAGATTACACGTGTGCACCACCGCGCCCAGCTATCCAGCCTGATTCTTGTGGGTTCTTGCACAGGGTGGGGAGGGCACGGGGCACAGAGTGGGGAGCTAGTCACACTGTCTGGAAGCTGGGCAGAGGCGCACGTGCATGTGTGTGTCTGTGTGTCTGTCTGTGTCTGGAGCTCCCTGGGGCAGCAAGGGGAGAGGGCTTCCAGGCAGGGGGCACAGTATGTGCAGAGGCCCAGGAGGCAGGGGGTGCTGGGAGCAACTTAGCTTGCTGGGCACATAAAGAGGAAAGGCAAGGCTGATATAGTAACCAGGGCCAGATTGCAGGGGCGGCCCTGGGATGAGGGAGCCAGACTCCCCAGCTCCACAGGGGTCCCAGGAGATCCCACTCAGAGAGGCCTCCACCCACAGCCGGTCCCAAGTGCTTCCACTGGCATCTGACCCCTTGATGGCCAGCAGATGAGGCAGGGGGTGGTGGGGGCAGCCAGCCAGCCTGCAGGACCCTGTCCTCATCAAGGTGCTACCTGGGAGGTGATAAAAGACCCCAGATCGAGCAACCATGCAGCTGCCCACCTCCCGTACGTGAAGAGTGCCAGCTGGGGACAGAGCATCCCTGACAGCTGTCTATTTCCAGCTACGTGTGGTCGGGACGAGGCGGGTGACAGGGAGGGGATACACAGGGCTGGCTGGTGGCCACTGGACACAGCAGGGCCTGTCCTGCTGTGCTGGGGTAGCAGAGTGGCTGCATCTGCCCAGACATAGCCAGGCCCTGCAAGTGTCCAGGGTGACCCCAAATGCTGCCCAGGGCCCAGTGGCTCCAAGGTAAACAGAAACGTTGGCAGAGAGGCGCGGGGCTGCAGACTCTGGGGCGCCCTCTTCTGTTGCCAATGCCTTTTAGGTACACAGTGCAGTGTCTGCTTCGGGCACATGTTTTGGTGGCAGGGTGTTTTTTTAATGAGCCTTCAGAAGACACTTATTTCTTGTTTATTCCTCAGAATTTCGACCCAGCCCTTGGCACAGAGATTGCAAACAAGGGACAGGCGGAGGCAAGTGTCTGCCTGCCCAGCTTGCCCTCGGTCCACAGCGGTTGTGGGGGTTTTTTTGTAGTTGTTTTCTGTTTTTTTTTTTCTTTTCTTTTCTTTTTTTTTTCTGTTTATGGACTGTATTCTCTGGCCCAGGACAGAACAGGACTTCTTCCCCAAGCCACCAAATTGAGACCTATCCAAAAGTGGGGCTGGCATGAGGCAGAGTAACAACAGATCTGAGCTCCCGGGGAGGAGGCTGCTCTGACTGTTAACAAGCACTCCCACCTCAGCCGGGATGCCATCCCTGATGTGAGCGTCCACCTGAGGGAGGGACACAGAGGCTCCTGCGCCCGCTGTGTGTCTCGCCTCCTCAGAGGGCACTGCGCTGCGTTCCCACAGCCCCTTCTGGGGCCATCATCACACCCCCTTTCCAGGCAAGAAGAGTGACAGCTGAGAGCTCGCACCAAACCCCAGCTAGGAAGGAAGCTGTCTGATTCCCAAGTCCACGTTCTCCCTGCAACCAGAGCAGGGACGGGAAGGAGCCAGGCACAGAGATGTGGCCTGGAGGAGCCCCGAGCCCCGCTGGCCTCGGGGGCTGCTAGGAGACAGATCGACCCAGCTTGGCATGTGCCGGCGCTCTGCCCTAGAGGCAGGTCTGTCTGGTCACTCGCGGCTGCTAGGTCACCCTCCTCCTGATGGTCAGAGTCCTTCCCTGGCAGCCCCCACGTCCCTCCACCACACAACCGAGCCTGCACAGGCCCCCGATGAAGAGCTACGCCCATCCCAAGCTCAGGCCTCCAGGAGTTCCCAAGGAAGTAGGGGAGCCGCTCCCAGACCCCAGGGTCCAACCAATGGGAGCTGAGGAGGGGACGCTGCTCCTGGCTTGCTCCACAGGGGCTGAGGCCAACCTTCGCCTGAGGGACAAGTGGGACTCAGCCAAACAGGGCACTAACTACTGAGGAGGGGGGGCAATTCCAGCCGCAGGAAGAGCAGGTGCAAGGGCTCTGGAGAGCTGGTGGGGCATTGGGCTAGGGAGGCGTAAGTCCCTCCACATGCTGGAGGTCACTTTGTTGTTGTTAGGTGCCGTCGAGTCGTTATCCGACTCATAGCGACCCTATGTACAACAGGCAAAACACTATTGTCAGTGCTTCTCTGCTATTCATAGGGTTTTCAATGGCGGACTGACTTTTGGGAGTGGGCTGCTGGGTCCATCTCCCAGCTGGAGGTTATGGTCCTGAGAAACGGGGAGAGCGGTGGAAAGGGGACAACACCGAAAAGAGCTTGGGCACTGTCCCCAAGGCCAAATCATGGGGATGCCATGCTGCCAGATGATAAGATGCAGCCCAGCCAGGGGCTCCAAACTGTGCCCCTGGGATTCCAGGGACCACACAGGGGTAGAAATAGGCTCCAGGTAGAGCAGGGCTTGGATCCCAACCAACGCTGCCTCCCAGTGCAGCCGGAGCAGCATGGCCACAAGACTGCGCGGAGAAAGGAGCTCTGCTGCCATCAGCAAGGCCCCTCAGAACCCGAAAAGCACGGGCTGAGCCCATTCCCTTCACATCACATACCACGTGGGAGCTGAGAAACGAAGAGGCAGGGCATTACCAGGGTCCCCTGGGCACGTCAGTGGCCCACGGAGCCCGACTCAGCCCACTGTCCTCCCATCCCAGCACCAGCGTGGGCTCCTCTACCGTAGGGCACCCCCTGCCCCCCATCCATCTAATCCTCAGCCAGCCCTGGGCATGAACCGCAGAAGGCCACGCCCCCTCTGACGTACCTGGCTCTAAACCATTCCCCCCCCCCCTTTTGCGATGATGTGGGGCGAGAAGGAAGCTCATTTATAAAGATGGACAACATTGCAGTTGTTTTTCTCAGGCCAAGGAATTTCCATCAGACGAACAGTTGTAAAAGGCGGAGAGGAGACGTGGGCTGGCCTCGCTCCCTGACAGCCCGTCCCCGCAGCTGAGCGTGTTCCGATCACCTGAATGTGGGCCAGGATAGGGAGATGGCGGGGGGGGGGGGGGGGGCAGGGCGCGGGCCCAAAGGAGGAACAGGAACACATCTCTTCGGTTTACCTTAGAAACGCTGCTGTTTACGGAGCAAGTCCGTGACGGTCTGAAGCTGTTTAGTTTTATATTAAGCTGGTCAGCATTTTTTCCCTAGCAATAAAAGCATGCTAGCTGTTGAAGTATAAAGACAAATAAACAGGGGCGACTTGAGCCTTCACCGGGGGTTCAAGGGAGCACCACGTTGTGTCCAGCTGGCCTCCCAGAGGGGCTGGGCGAACCCTTTCATCACACCGGCCCCCGGCCCGGCCGTCAGAGAGCGGCGAGCAGTGGTGCCCATCTGGGCGACCTGGGTGACTTCCTCCCCGGGTGCAACTGCGCTCAGGCCCTGCCAGGAGCCCCCAGGGGCCTCCTCCTCCCCTTGCACGAAGCAGCCTTGAGTGTCACCTGCACGCCCATCTTCCCATTCTGGTCCTGACACAGGGACATCTCCACTTCACAGAGATCCAGGCTGAGGCTGAGAAGGGAGGGGATGGGACCCAGGTCACAGGATGGGACTGGAAGCCTTGGTGTCGTGGGACCCCTGCCAAAGCACGAGGAATGCTGAAAGCCATTGCCAGAGGATGGAGGCGCTCTGTGACCCAGAGGTCAGCAAACCGCAGTCCATCTGGAGGGAAGGCCACATGGGATGTAAGGAGCAGGTCCTTGCCACGGGCCTCAGATGGAACCCGGGACCCAGGCCTGTCCGCTGCATCTTCACTAGCTAAAAATGTACCCCTTTTCCCTAAAAAGTGCTCTAGCCGGGCGCGGTGGCGCACGCCTGTAATCCCAGTGGCTCTGGAAGCGGAGGCAGGAGGATCGCAAGTTCGAGACCAGAGGCAATCTGAGTAACTTAGTGAGACCGTGTCCAAAAAAGTAAAAAAAAAAAAAAAAACGGGCTGGGCTGGGGGTGCAGCTCAGTGGTTCAGTACTTGCAAAGCATGCAAGTGTGAGGCCCTGGGTTCAACCCCCAGTACCACACACACACACACACACACACACACACACACAAAGTGCTCTGACTTTGCACACTAGGAGGAATTCGTATCTATGGAGCGCTTGATTTGTGCCACGCACTGTGGTATGTGCTTTACAAAGCTCCTATCATTGGGCCTCTCCCTCAGCCCAGAGGCCCAGAGAGGGTGAGTTACTTGCCCAAGGACACACAGTAAGGGATGGATTTAGGGTTCAAAGCCAGGCAGATTGATTCCCTACGCTTTCCGAAGGCAGGGAATACATCATCCATCTTCAAATGGTGAGTTCCTGGCCAGGGACACGGCACAGGGCAGATGCTCATGAAATTCTTATGAAATGAATCACTGTCAAGGTCTCTGGCTTTCGAAGCCATCTTGAAAGTGATGGCATTCATGGGTCCCAAGGTCTGATTACTACAAAGACATGGGAACTTGCCTGCTATTTCCATCTGCAGGACTGTTACCCACCTCCAAGAGAACTCAGCCACAGTGACTCTAAGTCCATCCCCAGCCTTCCTCTTCCTTCCACGCTGGCGTAGCCACACAGACACTGCAGGTGAAACCCGAGCAGTCGGCGTTGTTTCTTGCTCTGCCTTACCTAAGTCTAACTCAGTAGGAATTCCTACTGGCTGTTTGCAAAAATGGGTTCTCAGTTCAGCCATCACCTTCGTCATCATTACCCTGCACTAAGCCACCAGTATCTTGGGCCCAGGCCACCACAGTGGTCTCCCTGCTTCAGCCACGCTGCCTCTTACTCCCTTTCACGTGTTATCCACTTAGCAGTCAGGAAGAGTTCTTTATTAAAATTGCAATCCCTGGTTAAAATGTCCCAAGCCTTCCCAGTTAGCTCAGAATGAGGCCCAGCCCTCTTTCTAGTGCATGCGTGGCCCTCCAGCACCTGGCCCCTGCCTGCCTCCTTGACTCGTCTCCATCCCTCTCTCTCACTACCAATTCTCCAGGCACATTTACCTGCCCCCAAACTCACCTAGCTTGTCCCCATCTTTTTAATTTATTATTATTATTTTTTTGCAGTACTTGGAGTTGAACCCAGGGCCTCGCGCTTGCATGCTTTGCAAGTGCTGTACCAATGAGCTGCATCCCCAGCCCCCCCCAACTCCCCCCCCCATTTTTTAAACTTTTTGAGACAGGGTCTCGCTAAGTTATACAGACTGCCTCTGGTCTCGAACTTGCGACCCTCCTGCCTCTACCTCCCCAGCTACTGGGATTACAGGCATGCGCCACCGCACCCGGCACTCATCCCCATTTTAGGATCATACGCTTATCTTCCTTCTGTCTGGGGAGAGGACCTTCCCTAGATCTTCAAATGGCACTTCCTCCCCTCTCGGGGGGGCCCCCTCCAGGTCTCCTCCTCTTCCCTGTGGGTGGATCTTTGAACCCCCCTTCACCCAGAGAGCCGGGGAAAGCAACTTCTGAGGCCAGATTATAAGAGTTCCGTGCACTTGATCTCGTCCTGCGGGGGCCCAGCCCACGTGCTGTGAGGAAGCTCACACGGGCCCGGCCCGTGTAGAGAGAGCGAACAGAAAGCCTACCCAGGAGGATTCTGGCCAGCAGCCAACAGCAACCACTAGCCGGGAGGAGCCAGATGCCTCCAGATGGTTCCAGCTCCTGGCCGGCAGGTCATCTCCAGTTTCACCTCTTCCAGCTGAGGCCCCACACATCTTGGAGCAAAGAGTAGCCCTTGATGTTTGAGGCTGGATTTGTTTTGTTTTTTAGTTTTTGAGACAGGGTCTCCCTTTGTAGCCTGGGCTGGCCTCAGACTTGTGATTTTCCTGTCTCAGTCTTCCAAGGGCTGGGTTACAGATAATGCGCCATGACACCTGGTGGAGTTTTTTTTTTTTTTCCCTGTAGTACCAGGGGTTGAACTCAGGGCGTTATGCATGCTGGGCAAGCTCCCCGCCATTGAGCCGCACTGCCAGTGCTTTACTTATTAATTATTAAATTTTGAAACGCTGGGACTTAGCTCAGTTGGTAGAGCGCTGCTCTGCAGTCTCTGAGGTCCCGAGTTCGATTCCCAGCACCTCCAAAATGGGAGAAGGACGTGGCAATCCACTCCCAAGGCAATCCCGAAACAGGCAGCCATTGAAAACCCTATGAGGGTCACTATGAGTCGGATACCGACTCGACGGCACCTAACAACAACAACAACAACAAATTTTGAAACAGGGTCTTAGTAAGTCATGCAGGCTGCCTCTGGCCTCAAACCTGTAGTACTCCTGCCTGAGCCTCCTGAGTTGCTGGGAGCTCTTGACCCACAGAATCCACAGAATCCAGAAACAGAATTAAGATGCAATTTTGCACCATCAGCGTGGGGTGGCTTCTGTGGGACAGTAGTCATTGGAATCTTACCTCTCTGGTGCTGTCGCCTTCCCCCAGCACGTCCTATCAGGCTATTTTCTCTTAGGACCTTGTCAGTGGATCAGATCTGACTGGAATCACTCTGCTGGGTTTACGTGTTTATGCGCTTTTTGTCTGTCTCCCTCTATTATGTAGGTTCATAGGGGTGGGGACGGCACTGATCTTCTTTACCACCGCTACTAGGTGGAAGGTGTTGGTCCTGCTGCTAACACAGCCCTGCCTGCCTCCCATTACAGTTGTGTGTTTCTGTCCTTGTCACCAACTCAGAGCCCAGGGGGAGCTGTTCCACCCAATTCATCTTTATCATTGCCACATGCCCAGGACGGAGCTTTTCCCAGGTGACAAATCATTTTATTTGTTCATTCTACAAATACTTATTGAAACGTGCCTGGTCCTGGACTAGGTTCTAGGAGGCAGACAGAGAGATAAACAAGACAAATCCTGCATCCAGGGAAGAAGAGGTCCGGACACAGGGTGACCTGGAGGTACACATATGGTGTGGACACAGGGGACCTCTGGGCAACAGGAGGTGTGAGCTGGGTCTTGGATGACGAGTGGGACTCATCGGGTCCATGCTGGGGGCAGGGCCCCAGGGAGCAGCTTGTTCACCGCAGAGGGACGTAGAAGGCTTGAAGGGTTTAAGGTGGACACGAGTGGAAGGCAGGGGAAAGAGGGTGCCAGGGCCCTGGCCTGATGGTCCTGTGAACTGGGGGGGCAGGTGAGCTCGGTGCTCATGGGGAAGTGTGGGAGCCCCAAAAGCAGGTTCTGGAAGAGCCGGGCTCTGTAGTCAGATGGGGTAAGACGGTGTCCCCAGGAGGCTCCACGGCATGGTCTGTCACCTGAACAAGGCAGACAGCTCCTCCCTTGGGCCAGAGAAGCAGAACAGACTTTGGGGAGAAGGTGCCCTTGATGTGAGCTCTCTGGAGTGTGGGGTGCCCTCCTGCCCTTTTTTTTTTTTTTTTTTGGTGGTACAGGGGGTTGAACCCAGGGCCTCGCGCCTGCATGCTGTGCAAGTGCTGGACCACTGAGCTGCACCCCCAGCCCACTTTTTTCTTTTCTGAGACAGGGTCTCACTAAGTTACGCAGACTGCCTCTGGTCTCGAATTTGCGATCCTCCTGCCTCTGCCTCCCAAGCCGCTGGGATTACAGGTGTGCACCACTATGCCCAGCCCTCCTGCCCTTTAGTGTGCTATGCCCAGGCTGGCCTGGCAGGTGCCGGGATTTGTGACTGCCCTCAGTGACTCCTACACTCATGCGGAGGGACAGGGTGCATACCTAACACCTCACCACAGTGGGCCTCCCTAAATCCAGCCACACCTCCCCCTCTCTCAGTGCTGTCCTGGGCCCTGAGGGGCAGGGGTGGGCAGTGGGCACAGACACATAGACTTGAACTGGCAAAATCATAGGCTGCGGCTCTGCTCCCCGCTTATTGGCCGTTGAACCCCTGAGTAGGTTACTTTCCCTGACTGAGCCTCGGTTTCCTCATCTGTACAAAGAAGATGCTCATGGCTCCCGCCCATGGATGTTGTGGGGACCACTGCAAGAACACGAGCATGGCACTGTGGGAGCCCTGACAACATGCAGGGAATCGCCCCCTCTCGCCAGAGGAGAACTGTCTGCCAAGCCCAAGGCCGGACCGGCAGTCTGTGTTCAGTAAACGCTCGGGGCGAGAGCGATCTGGTTCATCAGTCAATGCTTCCGCTTGACCTGGCTAAAGATGACTTCTGTTCGAATGGGGGTAAAAGTGCTGAGAGGCAAGTCCAAACTTCAAACTGTGAGCAACTTGAGAAACCTATTTTTCAGTAAGTCAAGGTAAAGATCGAGGTTGAAGAAAACATCTGGCTCAGTGAACTTAGGGCTGTGGAGGAAAAGGAGACTTGCGCTGTGGAGACGGGAAAGAAATTATCCACTGCTGGTTTTAATTTAAGATGAAAAAAACCCTATTCTATTAGCTGAAATATTGCTCTGCTGACCAATTGCGTGGAGTTTGGAATAATATTTTTCAAACAGAACTACTGCTATTTCAGGTAATTACCCGGCTAAACGCAGCCATTTGGGGTTGAACAAGATCTCATCGTGGTTCCAATTCCCCCTGGTGTCATTTTTTGTTATATTTGAGAAATTCCTCAATAAAGATGTCAAATAGAGAGAGGGTTTCACTCCCTAGAGGCCAGATTTGGCCACTCTCCAGGACAGTCACCGGCAGGCCATCTCTAGAAGAAAACAGTCTCGTTTACTCAAAGGGAAAGAAAGAGCTCAACTGTGAAAACTCAGGGAAGAGAGTGACCCCGCAGCCCTCAGCCTCGCTTCTGACCGGCTCGGAACGCTTCTCAGACTTCGCTGTTTATCTCGAAGGTGGTCAGAGGTTGGCCTTGGCCACCAGCCCCAAGGAATCCAGGGGTGGCTCAGAGAGGAATGTGGCAAGTGGACAATGCTCTTGACCCAGACTTCTGGGGACGAAACCACACCCAGGCCTAATTCATCCTGGTGTGTGAGGGGCTGTGGGCTGAGGCTTGGTGACTGACCAGAGATGACCGGGACAGCATGTAACACCGGGACAGCAAGAAGGCAGGACCTGCCGACAACTCAGCCAGCCTCTCTCAGCCATCAGTGCCCACCGGGGCAAGGTCCTGGGTTGGGGGCTTTGTCAGGAGGCAGGGAGTTCAATGGCCAAGGCCGACTGGCTGCGAGTGATGGGGAGTGGACGGTGGCCAACAAGGGAGAAGATACTGTCTCCGGGGTGGGGTGCGGGGCAGCACTCCCAGAACCATGCTGAGCTGTGGGCAAGAGATGTCGTCCCTGGCCTGGCCCTCCCACTTTGGGGTCCCACTTTAGCCCTCCTGCAGCTGCAGCCCACCCTCAGGAGTCAGGAGTCTATGGGGGGTCATGGACATCTGAAACACAAATACAGAGATATAGACCACATCCTAGGTATCTGGGACCCTAAAACTCCCTGCCAAGATGGCCCCAGCCTTCAGTTCTAAGAGGGACAGATGACACTTAGGTGGGGGTCACAGCAAAAGGGCAGCTTCTCTGAGGTGAACAGCCAGAGCTCCAACTTACAGGTTAGGAGGACCTCAGGCTCCCTGGGGTATGGGATGGAGCCAGAGGAGAGGAGCAGGGAGGGGAGCAGGCATTGCCCATGGCTCCACTTCCTGGCATAGAAGTGCCAGGAGTTCTAGAATTCTAGCTTTACATGGTAGTTGTTGTTGTTAGGTGCCCTTGAGTCGGTATCTGACTCATAGAGAACCTCATAGGGTTTTCAATGGCTGACTGTTTCAGGATTGCCTTGGGAGTGGATTGCCAGGCCCTTCTCCCATTTTTGCGGTGCTGGGAATTGAACTCAGGACCTCAGAGACTGCAGCGCAGCGCTCTTCCAACTGAGCTAAATCCCAACCCCTTGCACGGTAGTAGGAAAGAACATTTGAGCCACGCAAAGTGGTGCATGCCTGTAATTCTGGTGACTAGTGAGGCAGGGGCGGAGGATCACACCTTGCCTAATTTAGCAAGACCCGGACTCAAAATCCTAAAAGTAAAAAACGGCCCAGGGGTGCAGCTCAAAGATAGAGCTCTTGCAAAGAATGCATGAGGCCCTGTGTTCAACCTCGACTACCACAAAAAAAGAAGGAAAAAATAAATAAAAAAGATAAAGACGGAATGAGCATTTGTCAAGGTGGGTCTGGACAGGAGCGCTGTCATTCCTGTGGGCTGTGCAGCCCTGTGGCACACAGGCCTCCCACTGCACTCCTGCCCCAAGTCCCGCAAAAGTCAGGGGCAGGGTGACTGTGGCCCAGGAGGAGTGAGGTTGGAAATGCCCATTTTTATGTGCTATCCCCTAATTTTTAAGTGCTAACAAGTCACTCAATAATAAGAACCACCACCACCACCAGTGTGGGGGTAAACTAAACATGCCTGTGGGGCAGCCGGGGGCCTTGGGGGCCAGCTGGAAACCTCTGCCATGGTATGCTCTGTGTGCACGGCTCTCCTCACCTCTGTCACATCTGAATACCGTGTTGCTCCTCTGAGGCCAGCGCTACTGACCATTTCATGGTTGACTGAGGCCGGGCAGGTCTGAGGAGCTGGCCTCAAACTCTCTGACTCATGAGTGGTAGCACCGGCATGGAAGCGGGCATCTTCCACCCCCAAGCCCGGTTCATTCTGCTGCATTCTGCTTCAGCCAGCATGTACCAGGCTGCTGTGCCCTGACGCTGCCCCAGGTACCGAATTCTTACGGTGCTTCTTGATTGAGGTGGCTGGGGCTCCCAAAGGTCAGGCAACGAGCCCAAGGTCACAAAGTCTCGGGTGGAGTGGGCTGGAAACAAAATCTGACTTCTCTAAGCTAGAGTTGGGTGCCGAGAAGGAAAAAGGAGTCTGTAGGAAAAGGAGTGCCCTCCGCTGAAAGCAGAAAGGCAGCGGAGATGGTTTTCTTGGCTGCCAGGTGCGCATGCCAGAGCCTTGTGAGGTGCGATCTGGGCTTAGAGACCCGTGGGAAGACGGGTGATCTTACCCAGTTCTTTTCAATTAATCAGCGTAAGAATCCACCGTGAAAACAATGTTGTTGAAACAAAGCTCGCCATGAGTCTGGAGGTGGTGGGCACAGGCGGCAGCAGAGGCATGGGGGATCTGCCCGAGGAAGAGCGAGGGTATTTACAGACACGTGGCCCTGCACAGGTAAGAGCCCAGGGCCAGCAGGGGAGGTCTCAGTGTCCGACTTCGCCCAAGGTGTGCAGACTGTGGGCTCTGGCACTCAGGAGGTCCTTTGGGTGTCAAAACAGCTCCTGTCAACAAATCTCATCTGGGAGTCGAGGAAGAGATTGACGCCTGAGACATTTTGGCTATTCTTGTGCCAGGCGGTTGGCTGCCTACTTTATATCTATGATCTTACAAGAACCCTACAAACAGGGATTATGCATTCCACTTTACAGGCGAGGAGACGCAGGCACCGAGAGGTAAAGCTACCGGCCAGAGGTCATAAGCTCATAGCTGGAGTTATGGTTGTTAGGTGCTGTCGAGTCGTGTCCGACTCATAGCGACCCTCATAGGGTTTTCAGCGGCTGATTGTTTCGGGATTGCCCCCAGAGTGGATTGCCAGGTCCTTCTCCCATTTTCTCGGTGCTGGGAGCCAAACTCGGGACCTCAGAGACTGCAGAGCGGTGCTCTACCAACTGAACTAAATCCCAGCTCCATAACTGGAGAGGCAGGATTTAAGCCCCAAACTGCAGGTTTCCCAGGTCTGTCCTCTTGGTCATAGACTGATACTGCCTGCTTCTCATGGGATGTCCCACAGGGCCACGAGCACTGCCTTCACTGGCTAATGGCTCACAGCAATGCTCTCTCCATGCAAACTACCGGGAAGGCAAGCACTCACGTTTGTTGTTTTTGTTAGGTGCCGTCGAGTCAGTATCCGACTCATAGTGACCCTCATAGGGTTTTCAATGGCTGACTGTTTCGGGATTGCCTTGGGAGTGGATTGCCAGGCTCTTCTCCCATTTTTGCGGTGCTGGGAATTGAACTCGGGTCCTCAGAAACTGCAGCGCAGCGCTGTACCAACTGAGCTAAATCCCAGCCCTCACTTACATTTGGGGAGGATTAAATGAGACAACCCTGGCACAGTACTTAACCTGGTGTGCGGCACAATAAAAGCCGTTCGGTCTCTAGTCAAAGGCTCTGCCTGGCCCCACGGTCCCCCACTATCCCCCCTGCACCTCTGGCCCAGCCTTGAGGAGCTGCCTGCAGACCTCCACACGGTCTGTGTCCTGACCTCTCGAAGCCCTGCCTGCCTCTGGAGAGCCCGCGGAGCGCTTCCTCCTCCCTCACTTCTTCCACCCCCACGCTTCCCCCAGCCAGGGGTGGCTTTTTACAGGCTCTTCTGGCTTTCAGTAACTTGCCGTCCAGACCTCCGTTTTGGCACTTATTTGGGGATAATTACATGTTCACAGATCTGTTTCCCATAACGAGATCATCTGAGACCCGACGCACACTAAACAAAAACAGGCAGGCGCGAGGGGCTGACGCACCACGGGGAGGGGAGGGCCTGAGAGCTCAGGGGGCTGAGCTGCCTGCCCCTCACACCAACAAGCCGGCTAGCGTGATGGTCTGCCTGGCCCTTTGAGAAAGGACTGCATGGAAGGCCAGGAAAGAAACGAGTGATCTCTCAGCCCTTTAGCTCCCTGTGCAGGAAGCACTCCTAAAGGAACACCTGGGAAGATAGGAGAGAAGAAGCGTATGACCGGAATCACCTCTGGATTCTGATGGTTAAAACAGCAGCAAATGCAAAACAGGTGACTGAGTCAGCTAGAGAAATAATCATGCCAGTTTCTTGACTATTTAGTGCCTACTAAGTGCCGACCGGCCTGCAGCCTTAGCCCTGAGGCATCCAATCCCGTCAGATCTTGGAAGCTAAGCAGGGTTAGTACTTGCATGGGAGACCTCCTGGGAACACCAGGGGCAGGCCTGCAGCCTTAGCACTGAGGCATCCAATCCCATCAGATCTCGGAAGCTAAGCAGGGTCGGGCCTGGTTAGTCCTTGGATGGGAGACTGCCTGGGAACACCAGGGGCTGTAGGCTTGGGAGAAGTACCCAGCAACCTACTCCCAAAAAACAATCTGCCAGTGAAAACCCTAGGAATAGCAAAGCAGCAGTGATGATAGTGTTTTGTCTGTTGTACGCAGGGTCGCTGTAAGTCAGACACCGACTCGACAGCACCTAATAACAACAACAACAACAACAACAAAGTGCTGACCATGTTTGCTTCACACTTTCCTTTCACCTCACACTCAATCTGGTGACATCGGTAGCTCAGGGATCCTGCTTCTCAAGGAAGGAGATGAGCATCAGAGATCATGGCGACAGTCACAGCGCCAGGTCTGCTGCTCGGCTGTCTTGATGGTATTGTGGGTACTGCTCACAACAGCCGCGTGAGGGCGCTGCCCTTGACAGCCTCCCTCTACCAACAAGGGATAGAGACCCTAACAAATCAATAGTGTGTTCCTGGCCACACTTCTACCAAATCCACTCCTTTACCCTCTAGGCTCCAGCTGCTGTGGTCCTAGGCACCTGCCGCCTGTGACAGAGAGGCCTTGGGAACAGACAAGACTGCTCTGACACCCATGTGTGGTCTACCATGCGACGCTGTCCCTCTGGTTAGAGACTATGAGCCACTTCTATTATGGGTTGAATTACATCCCCTCAAAAGATGCTTAAGTCCTAGCCCCTAAGAACTTTTGAATGTGACTTTGTTTTTGGAAATGTGAGCTTGGCAGACGATCAGGTTAAGATGAGGTAGTCATGATGGGCCCTCATCCAATACAAATGGTGTCCGCGTAAACAAAGAAATTTAGATACAGAGACAGACGCGCACAGAACTAAGACAATGAGGGGACACAGACAGAACGCCATCTACAAGCCAAAGAAGGCGACCAGAAGCTAGGTGAGAGACCTGGGCAGATTCTCCCGTGCAGCCCTCTGGCAGAACCTGCCGGGTCAATCCTTTGACTTTGGATTCTTAACTTCTGGAAGCATGAGAGAGTAAACCTCTGTTGGTCAAGGCATCCGGTTCACCACTTTGTCATGGCAGCCCCAGGAAGTACATACAACTTTTCATACAAAAGCTCATATACCTTTCATCGGCAACTTTTCAGACTGTGGAACACCAGTGGCAACAGAGGCCACATGAGAAAGTCTGCAGTAAGGTGGGCGTGGCGGTGCATGCCAGTAATCCCAGCAACTCAGGAGGCACAACCGGGAGGATGGTGAGTCGGAGGCCAGAGGTAGCCTGGATAACTTAGCGAGACCTTGAGTCAAAATAAAAAAATCAAAAATGGGCCAGGGCATGCAGCCCAGTGGTACAGCCTTTGCAAAAGTACGTGCAAGACCCTAGGTTCAACTGACACCCTGACTCAAAATAAATAAATAAATAAATAAATAAATAAATATATACACACACATATATATACATATACATACACACACACACACACACACACACACACATATATATATATATATATATATATATATATGTATGCCTGTAGCTGTAGCCCTGTGGCATCTGATCCCGTCAGATCTCAGAAGCTAAGTAGGGTCGGGCCTGGTTAGTACCTGGATGGGAGACCACCTGGGAACACCAGAAGCTGTAGGCTTGGGAGAAGGACCTGGCAACCCCCTCCCAAAAATCAATCTGCCATTGAAAACCCTATGAACAGCAAAAGAAGCACTGACAATAGTGTTTCCCCTGTTGTACAGAGGGTCGCTGAGTTGGATACCAACTCGACAGCACCTAAGAACAACAACAATATATATACATATGTATGTATGTGTGTGTGTGTGTGTGTATATATATATATATATGTATATATATGTATATATATGTATATAAATAAATAAGATGGGCTCGGGGGTACAGCCCAGTGGTAGAGCACTTGTGAAAGTATATGTGAGGCCCTGGGTTCAATCTCTAACGATGGCACACAAAAAATTTAAATGAAATTTAAAAAAAGGCCTGTAGTGTACACAATATTGAAAGGTAAAGCAAGAGACAAAACCATGCTGACTGCCTGACCATACTACAGTCACTACAGTAAAAACATAGAAGATTGAAGGAAATACACCAGCACAACTCAGACGCTTTGTAACTTTTTCTCCTACTCCTCATGTTTCACCAGCAAAAGAGGACTATGTCTACAAATTTTAACAATTGCTTTCAAATGCATTTGGACCAGGAGAATTTGGAGGTACACAAGATTGTGGGCTGAACTATGTCCCTCAAAACTCCTGTGTTGAAAGAATCCAACCCCTAGTACCTCCAAAGGTGACTATATTTGAAGACATGCTTTAAAGAGGTAATTGAATTAAAAAATGGTATTGTTAGGGTGGACCCTACCCTAATACTATGACAAATGTCCTTATGAGAAGAGGAGATTAGGACTCAGGGAGACACCAGACATGTGCATACACAGAAGAGAGACCATACGAAGACACAAGGCAGCCATCTGTAAGCCAAGGAGGGAGGCCTCAGAGGAATCCAGGCCTGTTGGTACCTTGATCTTGGACTTGTAGCCTCCAGAACTGTGACGAAATACATTTCAATCGTTTAAGCCACACGGTCTGTGGGATTTTGTTATGACACGCCAAGCAAACCAATACAAGGAGCCAAAGGAAGGCAAGCCCTCCCAGCGCCCCTAGCTCCTCACGCTAGAGCTGAGAAACAGGCAGGTGGTGCCCAGAGGGCAGGGCACACCTGCACCACTCACCCAGGCAATTGTGTCCGTCATGTGCCAGCATGAAGCCATCAAAGCAGGTGCACCTGTAGTTCCCCGGGATATTGATGCAGTCGTGGACACAGCCCCCATTGTAGTAGTCATTTTCACACTCGTCAATGTCTGCAAGGTAAGAAAACAGAGGTGTCAGAGCAGGAGCCTGGGCGTCCCCTCTCCCACCTCTACTGGAGCCACCTGGACATAAGTAATTAAGGGATGACTCAGTAGGTATTCAGTGAGCTCTCTTTCTAGGGGATTAGGGACTCAAGGATTATAAAAATGAAGTTCCTTACTTTGCAGTAATGCTGGCCATCATGTTGCAGAGCAGGGCTATGTGGTAGACTTGTATGTGGCGCCTTCCAATTCTTACTACAGTGAAGCAGGCAAGATTCATACCTGGCTCTACCTCTGTGGAAGGCTTCTCAACACTATGCGCATGGGAGGATCCCGTCAACAATCCCTAAAAACTGACTCTCTTGAAGCAGGGGAGATAGAGTGCAGTGAACTTTGCACTTCACGGAAAAGTGTCATGTTTGGAATGAAAGGACAGTCCACTAACTCCCTGACACAGTTGCCTGAATTTCAACTGCTTCAGCTTCTTTGTTATAACAAAGGCTTCTGTTTTATAAACAATGGTGGATAGACTTGATAAAGGTCACTCTTCTTGCAGTTTTAAGGCTTTCTCAAGATTCCCCAGCAGGGGTTAAAGGGCTATCAGTTCTGGAGTTGCAGACAGAAGAATAGGAACACATTTAGTTAACATTCAGTAAGTTGCTCCTACACCCAGGTCCTGTTGGCCAGACTATATGTCATTATCTTTTAAATACCCAGGCTAACTCCCTGCATGCCATAGTCCAATTTTACAAGGGCCCTGAAGAAACCCTGGCATAGGGAGACTGAAACTATGCCAAAGGTCACACAACTAGGAATTGGGTCTGTGGGGTTCCAACTGGCTAGCCAGGCTCTGGATCCCCAAGGAGCCCGAGTCCTGCTTCACTCTCTCAGGGAAGGCTTAGAGGCACAGGAAGAGCCTGTCAGCTGTGGCCTGGAGCCCTGGCTCTTCTTCAGTCTTTGGGGGCCCTACTCCAAAACATACCCTGGGGGGTCATTCTTCTCAGCCTACACCCAGCGACCTCCACAGGTTCCAGGACGACCTTTGGAGAAAGGCAGCCGGAAGGCCTGCACACTAGAACCGGAACCGGAAGTGCCAGCACTAAGCAGGACCGGAAGTGACTCTCAAGAGGCGCCTGAGCGGGAATCAGTAGTTCCTTCTATAACCAATGGAAGAAGGGTTTTGAGGCCGATTTCCAACTATGAAAGAGAGCGTGGGGCCAGGCTGTAGGAGCCAGAAGGAGCCTGACTACAGGCCTGACGTGCCCACTGCCTCAGTTTCCTGAAGAGCTGCGGCAAGGAGACCCTGAGCTCCACGCTCTCTCTCACTGGTCCAGAGTGCAGACCTAATCTCAGTGAGGGGAAACCGTGGGCGTGGCCTGTTAACGGGCCTGGTAGGAAGGCTCTGGGAAGCAGAAACTGTCTCAGGAGGCAGTGAGCTCCCTCCTGGCTCTGGAGTTGAAGCACTGCCCAGACACTTGCCTGCCAGAGAGCCGGCAGAGCAGAGGGGACAACCTCAGTGAACCTCCGTGAAAACAGTGGAAGAGAAAGTGACGAGTGCAACGTCTGGTCTATGTGGTCCACTCCTGGTGTCCTCCCAGCCAGCCATGAGGAGGGAAGAACAAGGTGGTCCAGGTCCCCGAAAGTCGAAGAGACGGGAAGGAGGCTTTCGCTAACTGTTCTCAGTGGCCATCTACATCAGATGGGAAGCAGACTCCATGCAACTCATCTGAATTGTTTTTAATGGTAATATTTAATGCACTTAGTAAATTATTTACTTATTTATTTATTTGGGATTGGGGTTTAACTCAGTCGGTAGGGTGCCGCTGTGCGCTCTCTGAGGCCATGGGTTCAATCCCCAGCAAGGCAAAAATGAGAGATGAAGTGGCAATCCACTCTCTAAATAATCCACCACTGAAGACACTATGGACAGCAAAGAAGCACTGACATGGTGCCAGGCATGGCACAGTACTGGGGAGTGTTTCGTTCTGTTGTATGTAGAGTTACTATAAGTTGGACCTGATTCGATGGCACCTAACAACAACAACTATTTATTTATTTATTTATTTATTTATGCAGTCCTGGGAATTGAACCCAGGGCCTCATGCATGTTGACAAGGACTCTACCACTGAACTATACCCCAGCTGGTTTTTTACTTTTTATTTTGAGTCAGGGTCTCACTAAGTTACAGAGGCTGCCTCTGGTCTTAAACTTGTGATCCTCCTGTCCCTACTTCCCATGTCCCTGGGATTACAGCCATATGCCACCATGCCTAGCCCACACTTAGTAATTTTAGATAACATTAAAGAAAGAGGTAAGACCAAGTTTATTGAAAGGCTCATGGGTTTATAAAGGTACACTGATTCCTTCCTAGTCTCCATTTATAGCCCTGATTTTTCTCCAGAGCCCCAGATACACCAATCCAACCATCTTTCCCCATAGATCTTCGACATACACTCCTAAGGCAATATGGTTCAACTTTAATTTACCAAAATGCACTGCCCCGGGTTTCCATCACACTGAATATTATTTTCTTCCATATGCCCTCAACATCTAATCAGCTACTGACTGTGGTTTTCCTACACCTTTAACATAGTTACAGGCTCTCGACTGGCCACTTATGTCTACTGCCCGTCAGCATAAACATCACTTATTGATCTGACCCATCAGCCCCTAAACTAGTCCCTTCTGCCTTCCTGCCCTCAAGCAGGTGACTCAGGGAAGCTGGCCTGGTCCCACATTTTGGGTGGAGGCTTATCTAATGCAGGCAATATATGCCACTAGCAACTGCTGTGGGTCATATCTATGGTGGATATGTAACTTAGTTGGGTCAGTATGAGGGAAAGGACTTTCATTACATGCTTGGGTAAAAATTTTATCTCTGTCATCTTGTACCTCAGAAGGAGGTGAGCCGGTCTCTACTCCTGAAACATACATCGGCCCTTTCCATTCTCACAGTGACCCTCTGGCATAGGGGTTTCAGCTCTACTCTATGGTTGAGCAAACTGAAGTGCAGAGAGGTTAGGCAATTATTCAAGGTCACATAGTAAGTGGTAGGGCAAGGATCAGGACAAAGGTCTTTCAGTCTACAAAGCCTGTGTCTTGTCTCATAAGTTAAAATGTCCATCACGTGCCAGTCATTGGGAAAATGCTTTATACACATTATTTCTCCTTAGCACATAGACACTGTATGCCAAGAAAGTATTATCTATTCTTGCAAATACCCATTTACCCACCTATCTTTCCGTTTGTTCTTTATCCATCCAACCACACACACACATACACACATGGGCATGTCTATCCATCTTCATAAATAACCAGCCAGCCAGCCACACATCCATTCATCCAAACACCCATCCACCCCCACTATCCATCCATCTACTCACCCACAACCTAGCCATTCAAATACCCACTCAACCATTCTTCCATTTGCCTATTTATGCTAAAATATATCCATCTAAATACCCAGACACTTAACCACCTCTCTATCCATCCAATCACCCATGCACTTATCCGTTTGTCCACCCATACATCTAAATATTCATTCAGCCAGATGCCCATTCTCCCATTAATCTAAAAATCCAACCATTGCCACATCCATTCACTGATTCTTCCCTCCATCCAAGTGCCTAACCAGTCATCTATTTATTCATTGATCCAAACATCTCCCTTAAAATCAAACACACATCATATGCCTACTCACTCAGATGTATATCCAGCATTCATTCACTAGTTATCTATCCAAACTTCTATTCACCCATTCACTCATTCCTCCATTGTCCATCCCAACAGCTTAAAAACACATATAATAAAATTTTCAAAAAGAATAAGAAATTAGGACAAAGAAAAAGAGGGTGAATGCATAAGATAAGCTGGTGATAGGAGGCAGATATATTTGGTCATTCCAATACCATTATAAAAAGTGGGCCACAAATATGGCTGAGCTTCCTAGAAGCCAAGGCAAGGAAGAAACACAATCTATTACGGTGCTGTCACACGCATAAATGCATTGAAACCAGCGATTTTAAGGTGCCTGGAGCTATACCACTGTGGCATCTGATCCCATTAGATCTTGGAAGCTAAGCAGGGTTGGCCTGGTTAGTCCTTGGATGAGAGACTGCCTGAAAATACCAGGTGCTATAGGCTTGGAGGAAGGACCCGGTAGCCCACTCCAGAGACAGTCAGCCATCTAAGCACTGACAATATTGCCAAGCATGGCAGAGTGTCAGGTGGTGTTTCATGTGTTGGGCATAGGGTGGCTATGAGTTGGACCCGACTCAACATCACCTAATGACAACAACATTTTAAAGGTGGTGAGGTCTGGGAATCCTCAGGCCTCCTAACAGGTGACTCTTTCCCCCTGATTAGGGGTAATTGTGCACCTCAAATTTCCTGAAGTAGTTCTAGTTTATGTCTATTGTCTGGGTGTAATTACTAACAGCCACCTTTTCATCATCAGGATGATAAGTAATTTGGTCACCATATCCATAAGGCATAATAAAGCAATTGCTGAACAGTCAACCGGACAACTTCCAGAATTTTCCTTCTTTTGACTGCCCGTAGGGTAGGCCACAGTAGATGGCAATGGGCTGAAGAGTGCAGAAGTTTCACTGCCTGCATTCCTCGCCTTAAGCCAGCCCAGAAGAACTCCACCAGATCTGAGCTCCTCTTAGAATGACCAGTTCCTCTCCAATCCCCAGGTCTCGCCTGCCCCTGCGGTCGCCAGCTCAACCTCCTACATCCAGGATGGAGGACATCTGCTCACAAACCACATCTCCCCTGATTTCCTCTGGCCTTCAATTGTTATTTTCAAAACTCACGTGAAAGAGCCTGGTGCGGTGGCACACATCTGTAATCTCAACACTCGAGAGACTAAGGCAGGAGGATCCTGACATTTAAGGCCAGCCTGGTCTACATAGCGAGACTCTGGCTCAAGGCAAACAAACGTCGCATGAGCGTCTTCCTTTAATATATGAGAGAAATGCAAACCAACCAAGAAAAATCTCTTCCAAAACAAATTGTTATGAAAACCACATCCAAGATGGGCACAGTGGCACACACCTGTAATCCCAGCGGCTGGGGAGGTGGAGACAGGAGGATCTCAAGTTCGAGACCAGAGGAAGTCTGTGTAACTTGGTGAGACCCCGTCTCAAAAACTAAAAAAAAAAAAAAAAAAAAAAAAAAAAAAAAAAAAAAAAAAGGGCTGGGAGGTGCAGCTCAGTGGTCCAGCACTTGCAAAGCAGGCAAGCGCAAGGCCCTGGGTTCAAATCCCAGTACCACAAAAACAAACAAACAAACAAACCCACATCCAGGAACTACCCGCTCCTAAAAGCAGCCCCATGGGCCTCCCAGACTCCTGTCAGGCTCAAACCTCTGTTGAAGAACCACGGAGCCTGGGGTTTAGCTCAGTTGGTAGAGTGCTTTCTCTGCACACTGAGGCCCTGAATTCAATCCCCAGCACTGCAAAAATGGGGGAAGGACCTGGCAGCCCACTCCTGAAACAATCAGTCATTGAAAACCCTATGAATAGTAGAGAAGCACTGACATAGTGCCAGGCATAGCATGGCGTCAGGGACTGTCACCTTCTATTGCACACAGGGTCACTAAGAGTCAGACCTGACTTGACAGCACCTAACAACAACAACAACAACAGAGCCAAAGGAAGAGGAAGCGGCAGATGGTGTGAGTCAAGGAATGGATGGAGACAGAGCTTATTCTTAAAAGACTGCGTGGGTTGAACCAGGTCCTCCCAGCATGGTGAAACCCTAACCCCCAGTACCTGCAATACCAATAGGGTCTTTGCAGCCATAATCAAGTTCGGAGGAGGTCCCACTGGATTCGGAGTACCGCATAATCTAATGATCGGTGTCCTTCTCAGAAGAGGGAAATAGGACACACCCATCCAGAGGGGACTGCTACAGGAAGGCACACAGGCTCACAGAGGGGGGCAGCCTGTGATGGCACAGACAGATGGGAGGCGGTGTGAGTGCTGATCCCCTTGTACGGACCAGGAGGCTGAGGCACAGTGTGGCTGGGGACCTTGTCTCAGGCCCCCTGACGGTGGCTTCATCCAAATGCTCTCTCTTCCTGCTGTGGGAGCCATATCCGCAGGGTACATGAGATGAATATACTTTTTTAAAGTACTCCATGCTCCAAAAGTCAGTAAGGAGAAAAGTAGGGAAAGATGTTGTGTGCATTATTATTTTTATTTCTAAAGTCTGTACCTACCCTTGGGGTTGAGGGATAGTGACAATGGAGGGGTGGCAATAGGGAAGGTAGAAAGGAACAGAGAAAGGATGAAAACCGAAGATCTGACCAGCTTTCCAAATTGCACACTGAGAGTCCATCAACTCACTCCAGCCATCCCTGCTCTTTCCCTTGTTGTTGTTGATGTTAGGTGTTGTCGTGTCAGTATCCAACTCATAGCGACCCTGCGTACAACAGGCGAAACACTATCGTCAGTGCTTCTCTGCTGTTCATAGGGTCTTCAATGGCAGACTGATTTTTGGGAGTGGGTTGCCAGGTCCTTCTCCCAAGCCTATAGCACCTGGTGTTCCCAGGAGGCCTCCCATCCAGGTACTAACCAGGCCCGACCCTGCTTAGCTTCCGAGATCTGACGGGATCGGATGCCACAGGACTATGGGTGCAGGCACTCTTTCCCTAGCACATATGTGTGTGTGTGTGTGTGTGTACTTTTTTTTAATAAGAACTCAATTCCCAACAGAAGACAGCTTCCAATGTCCAATAAAGCAGAGAAAACAGCACAGGGAACTGCTTATTAGAGGCTTTTTAAAAGGTCACACCGTCCCACTTTTCCTATATTAAAATGGAAGCGTGCATATACACGATCCCACAGCTGTGGTCCGGTGCCAGCAATGCTGGAGCAGACCCCGAAGAGGATGGGTTTTGTCCCAGCTTTAATTCAAAATTGATTCATGCTGCCCTGTAAAATATATATTTATTCTGTGGTATCTAGGTTCTAAGAGATTCTTTTGGAATGAATCCGAGAGCCTTCTCGTTTCATTTTAGTACTGTTTCAGGGTATGTTCTTGAAAATCAGGACCGACTGGAGCCCTCAAAAGGAGGATTTTCCAAGCACCACACTCTCACTCTTAGGGATCATTACGGACAATGTCTTCCCATTTTCCCCTGAAACTGGCATTTTTCTAGACATTCCTCCCGGACGGTAAGCCCCAGTGCTCCAACAAAGACGCCTTCCCTGCCTGGGTGCCAGCATGACCCTCCTTTGTCTGGGGCTTTAGGGAAAACCATGCCCTCCTTAGATCAGACAACCATTCCGGGCGAGATGTATGGCTTAGGAAGTTGAGTCCTTACTGATGAATAAATCTTAATCCGGTTTGTTGGCTAATTACACTCTTGGGAAGGTAGTTTCTCGGGCTGCCTCGCAGGAAGGATTAAGTCCCCTGTCTCCGGTGGTGCGGGGTTAAGCCCTGGGTTTGTAATGACTGAGTAATGAGACCGGCTCTCCAAGGACGCCTGGCATCCATCGATCAGGTTTCCCTTCTGCTGAGACAATGCCAGAAGTGGGCCCAGCAGTTAATTACGGGAAAGGTCGAAGGTCACGCAAAACCAACACAAACCTATATACTTTTCCATTCCTAACTGCACACAATGACCGTGGCTCAGCCAGAGGGCGGGAAGGTCCTCCCACCCTACTTTGCGATCCAAGATAACCATGGGGTTCCGGCCACTTGGTGACCTCTCCCAGCCCCCCGTGTGGCTGTAGGCTACCACAGGTTTGGTCTTGCTGTTTCCTCTGCCTGGACCCCCTTCGCCAGCCCCCTGCGCTGACCTTCAACATCACTTCCCCCGGAAGCCTGGCCCGTGTCCTGGCCCATGCACTAGGGCCCCTAACCCCTGTTAGATACCCTCATTATTCTCACTTAAGTGTAAGTCCTTCCACGCTGCAAGTCCCTGGGGACAAGAACTGTGTCCTATTCAGCTTAAGCCTCAGACCTGTTCGACACAAGTCTGCTGACTGGTGAGAGAATGAATAAGCAACCTGCTTAAAGCCTCTGCTGACTGACCCGTTAGATGTATAAGGTGATATGTGTGACCGTACGGAGAGTGAGTACCTGCACCTTTATTTTACAGCAAGGGAAACCAAGATGTTGCCTGCCCTGCCCAAAGACCACACAGCTAATACAAGAGGAGCCAGGAATTGAGCCAGGCTGCCTGACTTCTGGGCTGGGATTTAGCTCAGTTGGTAGAGCACTGCGCTGCAGTCGCTGAGGTCCCAAGTTCAATTCCCAGCACTGCAAAAATGGGAGAAGGACCTGGCAATCCATTCCCAAGGCAATCCCGAAAACAGCCATTGAAAACCCTATGAGGGTCACTATGAGACGGATACCGACTCGATGGCACCTAACAACAACAACAACAACATAGAAACAAATATTAGGGGCTGGGATTTAGCTCAGTTGGTAGAGTGTTGCTCTGCAGTCTCTGAGGTCCTGAGTTCGATTCCCAGCACCATAAAAATGGGAGAAGGACCTGGCAATCCACGCCCAAGGCAATCCCGAAACAGTCAGCCATTGAAAACCCTATGAGGGTTGTTTTGAGTCGGATACCGACTTGACAGCACCTAACAACCTAAAAAGCCTGACTTCCACGCTACTGCTATCACCAAAGACCACATATTGTATGATTCCATTCATATGAGGTCTCTAGGAAAGGCCAGCCCATTGAGACCGAAAGTATATTAATGGTTTCCTAGGGCTACAGGGGCTGGGGCCTGAGGCTGGGGGGTGATTGTTAAAGAGTAGGAAGTTTCTTTGGAGGGTAATGAAAAGATTCTAAAATTCATTGTGTTAATGAGCAATTCTGTGGATTTACTATAAGACACTGGCTTGTGTACTTAAAATGGGTGAATTGTATCATATGTGATTTATATCTCAATGAAGCCATTTAAAAATTTTAAAAACACAAGGGAATGTTGTCATTGCTCTTATCCACTGGGCTGCCTGGGTCTTCGGGGCCCTGCCTGGATGCAGGGAAAGCACGAGGAACCATTGAATTGACTGAAAGCCACCTGTTTGGCCCAAGACCATGCTGGGGTACGTGGCTCCCAAGAACCAGGGGGGATTTCCCTGCCAAACTGATAGGCTAAAGAGCGCTTATTTCCTTTCTTCCTTAGCGATGCCCTGACCTCTTCCTGGGGGCTGTTCCCCAGCTCTAGTCCAGGGAAACGGAGCTGTGGGGATCTGGGATGGCACTGAGGAGGAGCCTGGAGACTCTGCCAGCCCTGAGCAGAGGCCTCTGTTGCTCCTTCCCGCCCATTACAGGCAGGGTCCCAGGGGCCATAGGTGTGACCCCTCTGGAGGTCATTCTCCCGTCCCCTTTGGGAAAGTCAGGGGAGAGGCCTGAGACCTCCAAACTCTAAGGGGCGCTGAGGGATGATCTAAACTCAGCAGCAGGACAATCAGAAACAGGAAGCCACCAGGAGCCCGAGCCACCGCTTGGAGCCGGTGAGCTGGGATCCTGGAGCCCTGGATCAGTGGTAGGGGCAGGGACACAGCCCCAGAACAGGGGATGAGGGGAGCCCATCAGGGCTGACAGCAGCTTGAGCTCAGGACCCTCAGCTTGGGCTTCCAGCTGGACGCAGGGTCGGCCACAGCACGAGTTGGCCTGGTGTGGTTTGACTTCATTCTTTCTCGACAGATCCCCTGGCTGCAAGCTCTCTCCAGCAGTGACAAAAACAACAGCAATGACAACTCTGCCCCAGGACCATCTTCATGGCAACCGGCTTAATCCTCACGATGGCCCAGGCAGGGAGGTCACAACATCTGTCACCTCATAGAAAAAGAAACTGGGGCTCAGAGAGCTTCTGTGACATGCCCAAGATCACCTAGCAGGTAAGTGGCAAAGCCAACATTTGAACACAACAAGCTGGCTCCAGGTTCAGCCCCTCAACCTGCATGAAATCCTGTGTCCCATCAAGCCAGGGAGTCAGGGCCCGTGGTTGTCACTGATGATCCAGTCACCTGCCTCCCTTCATTCCTTCCGTGCCAAAGCTTTCCCGGGGCCTGGCCTGGACCCTGGCCACAGGGAGCTGCCTGCCTGGCTAGGGGGACAGTGTGACCCAGACCCAGAGGGACAAGAACTCATGGGAGAAGAGCCTCGGCCACCCATGGGCTGGGAGGCCCAGTCTGCCCATGGGACCAGCAGTGGGAAGGGACAGGTGGCTGAGCTCAGCTGAATCCCCACCCCTACCACTGATCCAGGCTGGGATTTAGCTCAGTTGGTAGAGCACTGCGCTGCAGTCTCTGAGGTCCCAAGTTCAATTCCCAGCACCACAAAAATGGGAGAAGGACCTGGCAATCCACTCCCAAGGCAATCCCGAATCAGTCAGCCATTGAAAATCCTATGAGGGTCTCTGTGAGTCGGATATCGACTCGAGGGCACCTAACAACAACAATAACTACCACTGATCCAGCATTTGGCACCACCAAAGTGAGACGTGCCGTGCATAAGCAGCTGCTGAGAATCGGAGCGGAGGGGTCTGCGATCCCCCAACTTCCCTGAACTTGGCAGTCAGCACGGGAAGGCCTGAGAGGCCCACAGGCCTGCTCCAGGTCACCCACGGCGGGAACCGAGGTCTCCCACCGGCGCATTCTCCGCCGGTGGGAGGCCTGGGCAGAAGGCATGGGAGAGGGGTGCATCTTGGAGACCCCAGAGGAAGTGAGGGGCGATCGACCCCAGCAGCTGTTACCAGCCGGGGGCCAGAAGCCTCGGCAGCCTCGGGAGCTGACAGCTCCCTCTTCCCAGGGGCCGCAGCCCAGCCCCATCTGGAGGACCCCGTGGAAGCACCCTCCGAGACCCCCTGACCTTGCCCGCACACACAAGCCCCCAGCCTCTTTGTCTCAAGGCCTTTGGGGAAGGCCCACATCCATTTCAGCAGCATTCAAAGGCCAATGAGCCCACGGTTTATTTTCTCAGAAATAATGGTTTTTTCTGGTTAGCATTCCTCGGATGGGAAAACAAATACAGCCACTGTAAGAAGAAGCGGCCAAGGGGAGGCGAGAGGGCCCGGAGGAAGGGCAGAGAGAGGCTGCTGCCTGGGAACTGGGAGATAGAGTGCGAGGGAGGTGGGGCGGAGACCCCCAACCCTGGGAGAAAGAGGCATTTAGACGGAAAAAAAAAAAAAAAAAACTGCAGGCTGCAGCCCCTGGCGCTGCCTTCAACACACTCTCACGGACGCTGAGACCCTCCGTGTCCCCACTCAAATGCAAGGTCCCAGGCAGGTGCCGCGGCCTCTATCAGAAGAATGAGGAAACCAGGACTCAAGGTGACTAAGTCACCTGCAGAACTTACTGGGCCAGCCAGGACCTCTACATTCTGGCCCCGAGTGCTATGATCGCGCCTCAGAGCTGGCAAGAACGCTGGGGACCTGCTTCTGCTCTGCTGCCCTATCCCGACTTGGGTGACGCCTCCTCCAAGGAGCCCTCCGTAACTTTTCCCCTCTCCAAGCAGCCATACACACCCAGTCTCTCTTCTTCACCTTCGTGAGCGTTGGCTCTGTGTCCATCGCTGCTTCAACACGCCATCATCATCCCATCGCCCCATCTATCTCCTACTAACCAGCAAGATCAAGGGCAGGACCTACACCTTGGCTCTAGCACCATGCTTGGACCAGAGCCCTAGCACCACGCTTGGTACGAAGTAGGTGCTCAGTGAACACTCTGTGTGTTTACCTGACCCCTGTCTAAGCCACACATTTTACCAATAGGAAAACTGAGGCCAGAGAGGTGAATTTGCCTCCAAAGCTTAAAGGCCAACAGCATGTGCTTTTTTATTTTTCCTGCCCGAAATGGACGTGGGCTAAGGACTATCCAGGTGGCCACACAGTTGGGATCAGTTGCAAGCAATACTGACTAATTTTGCTAGCTGACAGGAACTTGAAATTATAAATCACATCCACGCGGGACGTGGTGGCACACACCTTAAATCCCAGCGACCAGGGAGATGGAGGCAAGTTCGAGGCCAGAGGCAGCCTGTGTAACTTAATGGGACCTCGTCTCAAAATACAAAGTAAAAAATGGGCTGCGGGGCCAGCTCAGTGGTTGAGCACTGGCAAAAATCATGTGTGATGTCCCATGTTCAACTCCCCAGTACTGCAAAAAAAAAAAAAAAAAAAAAAAAAAAAGGAGGAGGAGGAGGAGGAAGAGAAGGAGAGAAAGATTTTAAGTCACATCCAGTTTCTTCCTGCCCACTGGTCTGCTAGACTTGAGCACTTTCATCTCGGGCAGAGCACACGTTAGCACACATAATTGCATGTTTTAAGACCCGAGGGAGAATTCTTCCCTGCTCCCCCCAGCCTACCTCTTACTGGCCCTTCCTGGCCTCCCCCAAAGTAGAAATCTATCTGGAGTTTCAATAAAGTGTGCGATAATGATGATGGCAATGATTTAATAGGGTCACCGACATTTTTCCCTAAGAAGGCCAATTGGTTTTAAGTTCTTTTTTCTGATGTTAACCTAAATGGATCACTGGGTATGTTATTAGGAGTTCTGTTAAAACGCTTTCATGACATGCTTTGTAATCTAACTTCAGTGATTGACAAGTAGACCCTGGGGATAGAAAACGCAGGAAGTGATTATTCATAGTCATTACATACATGCTAATTTTGTGATCTCTGATGGTCATAAGGTTGTCATTTTTTCCCTTTGCACACACACACACACAAAGGGAAAACAGTAATATATGTGATATCCTGTGGCCAAAATGAAAACTTATTTCCCCCAAGAGTTTTAATTATAGTGTTTTGCAAAAGGCCTGAGTTGGGACTTGCAAGTGGAATAAACCGCTTGAATAAATGGCCTAAAAATTAAGTACACATAGAAGGGGTGATGTGCGCTGTTGGTTCAGACTAAACAGTGATTAGCAAGAGGGTCTTAGTTATTTAAACAAGCCATTTGAGGGCGGTTTGCTCCTCGTTTGAGGCCTGGTCCTGATTATAAACGAGAGCTTTTAATTAAGATTAGTAAGATCCAATTCAAGCTATAATTTGGTCCTTTTCCTTAGCAAATGTCTATGAAAACAAGGCAATTAAGGTTAAATGAGTTGAAGCGTTTAAAGGGGCTGAAATACCCCTTCTCGCCCCAGCCTGCCCCTCCATCAGAATGAGCACAAACAGGCCTGGCTAATTCAGACCAGGGGGCCTGGTGCAGGGCTGGGCCTGGCAGCTTCCATAAGGCCATGCCCAAGGGGCCGGATGAGCGGTGGATGCACAGGCTTAGCTAAAGGAAGAGGAACAGGGAAAACAGAATGTGTAAAGGCCCCGGGGTAGGAAGGAGCTGCAAATTTGAGGAAACGAAGAAAAGGCAGTGAGGCTGGGGGTAGGTGGGTGGTGTTGTTGTTAGGTGCCGTCAAGTCGTCAAGTCGTGTCCGACTCATAGCGACCCTCATAGGGTTTTCAACGGCAGATTGTTTTGGGATTGCCTTGGGAGTGGGTTGCCACACCCTTCTCCCATTTTTGCAGTGCTGGGAATCGAACTCGGGACCTCAGAGACCACTGAGCAGCGCTCTACCAACTGAGCTAAATCCCAGCTCGGGGGTAGGTTAGGAAGGGAAGAATAGAGACTAACATTTGGTCAAAGCGGTGGAGCTGAGTGCTGGGGTAAGCTGAAGGGAGTCGTCGCCCAGCTATTCCACGAGTGGTGGATTCCGGCCACCCACAGTCACAGGACCTGTCTGAGAGCTGGTGGAGGCAAGGGAGGGAACAGGCAAAACGGAAAGGGTCTCTGCAGCCTCCTCTGTCACTCCGTGGGGAAGGACTCCCCTCCCTCCTGCTTTCACACCGGTGGTGGGGGCCTGGCCTGCTGCTGGGACCCTAAGCCTTGCTGCCTCTCCACTGCACCACCTGGCTAGAGACTGACCTCTCTGGACCGAGTTTTCCCAGGCAAACTCTGCTGCTGGTGCACAGCAGATGCCCTGAGCCTCCTCTCCCTCCAGGACCTCCGCTTTCTCATCAGTAAAGCCTTCAGGAGCCGTGAGGCCCTGGGAGGCCTTTCCTGGTGTCCTGGGACCGATAACTGTCATTCACTGTCTTTTTTTTTTTTTTTTTTTTTTTCCGGTACTGGGGGTTGAACCCAGGGCCTCGTGCCTGCATGCTCTGCAAGTGCTGGACCACTGAGCTGCACTCCCAGCCCCTCCCCATCCTTTTTTTCTTTACTCTTTGAGACAGGGTCTCGCTAAGTTACGCAGACTTCCTCTGGTCTCAAACTTGCGATCCTCCTGGCTCCGCCTCCCAAGCCGCTGGGATTACAGGCGTGCACCACCACACCCAGCTCCCTCACTGTCTTCTGACGCCAGCTTTGGGTCCAGCCCCACTGAAGGCCTTCACAAGTGAGGTAGATGGGCTCTGAGGAGGGACGCCCAGACGTGACAGGTCACCTGGGCGGGAACTAGGGAAGGCTTCTCAGAGGAGGTGACCCTGGGGGTGCATCCATCTCCCTGCCCCCAGGTTCCAGGCATGGGAGCCAAACAGGGCACAGGCCCTGCTGTTGAGGTGCCCACCCACCTTCTGGGAAGAGTCCACAGACAGACAGACACAGCAAGGCAGAGGTCAACACAGCGGTGTAGATGGGTCTACAGAGGGCAGTGAAGAGGAGAGGCCAGCTGTAAAGCCCAGGGTGCCCTGCATGCCCCATGAAGTTTCTTCCAACTCTGCACATCCACAAGTTCACTTCAAGTGACTTCAGATTCCGCCAAGATGCGCAGCATTGAGAAAACCCTGATTTACCCTCCTCCTCATTCAGAGCCCTGCCAGCAGCTTTGTGGCACCTCTGTCTGTCCCCCTGCCAGTACCAAGCTGACCACGCATGTCCGGAATGCACCCAACACCACTGCACTGTGGCTGCACGTGTGGAGCCCACTGGCCACTGGCCACACAGCCACACAGCAGGACCACCTTGATGGCACAGTAAGAAACTGGTCCCCAGAGTGGCGGGTGGGCTGCCTCTGCTCCAGGGTTCCACAACCAGAAGTTGTTCCACGGTGACACAAGCCTCCCACAACCTGGCCCCATTTTCCCGAAAACAACTCGGGAGATCAGAATCCTTCTGCCAACTCATCCTCTGTGTCCATAAATAGCAAAGTCTATGAGACCAGAGAAAAGGGCACCCATTGCCACCAAACTCCACCCCCTGCAGAGCGCCACACCAGCTTGGGGCCTGTAAATGCAGGCCCCAGGGAGGGTTCATCTACCATGGAAATGACCACCTGACAGTGTAATGATCCATTACTGATGTCTGCTTTGGGAGAAGGGGGCAGCATATTTGTCATCCCAGAAGTAGGGTTAGTTGACAAAGGAAAGCCTCCCATCCTATGTACTTTTAATTGTATACTCGTGGTACATGGTCAGCTGTGAAGGGCACTCACGTCTGTACATCTCTCTGGGGAAATAGATACATGCATATGGTTTGTGTGAACAGTCCATGAACCGACATCTCTCACTCCCCAGCCATTTCAGATCTTGGCGATTGTTGGAGAAAGATAAAGCTTCTTCCCTTTTTACATAGTAAACAGTACAGTCATCAGCTTATAATTATTAACATTTACACAAGGTGACGATCATTATGAAAAACATCAGCACTGACATCAACTTCACCTTCATCATCGTCACCGTCATCAACAGCCCCATCTGCATCACCATCACCAACACCCTCATCCTTGCCACCATCATCACCATCACCAACACCCTCATCTTCACCACCATCATCACCACCATCTACACCCTCATCCTCACCATCATCACCATCATCAACACCCCCATTCTCATCACCATCACCAACACCCTCATCCTTGCCACCATCATCACCATCACCAACACCCTCATCTTCACCACCATCATCACCACCAACTACACCCTCATCCTCACCATCATCACCATCACCAACACCCCCATTCTCATCACCATCACCAACACCCCTATCCACATCACCATCATCAATACTCTCATCTTCACCACCATAACCATCATCAGAACCCTCACCTTCACCATCATCATCACCACCATCAACACCCTCATCCTCACCACCACCACCATCATCAACACCCTCATCTTTGCCACCATCAATACCCTCATCCTCATCACCATCACCAACACCCTCATCCTCACCACCATCATCACCATCACCAACACCCTCATCCTCATCACCATCAACACCCTCATCCTCGCCATCATCGCCACCATCATCAACACCCCCATTCTCATCACCATCACCAACACCCTCATCTTCACCACCATCATCACCACCATCTACACCCTCATCCTCACCACCATCATCACCATCATCAACACCCCCATTCTCATCACCATCACCAACACCCTCATCTTCACCACCATCGTCACCGCCATCAACACCCCTCATCCTTGCCACCATCATCACCATCAATACCCTCATTCTTATCACCATCATCAACACCCCTATCCACATCACCATCATCAATACTCTCATCTTCACCACCACCATCAACACCCTCATCTTTGCCACCATCAGTACCCTCATCCTCATCACCATCACCAACACCCTCATCCTCACCACCATCATCACCATCAGCAACACCCTCATCCTCACCATCATCACCATCATCAACACCCCATCCTCCTCATCACCACCATCATCAACACTCCCATCCTCAACACCATCACCAACACCCTCATCCTCACCACCATCATCACCATCACCAACACCCTCATCCTCACCACCATCATCACCATCATCAACACCCCCATCCTTATCACCATCATCAACACCCTCATCCTCACCATCATCACCACCATCAACACCCCATCCTCCTCATCACCACCATCATCAACACTCCCATCCTCAACACCATCACCAACACCGTCATCTTCACCACCACCATCAACACCCTCATCTTTGCCACCATCAATACCCTCATCCTCATCACCATCACCAACACCCTCATCCTCACCACCATCATCACCATCATCACCACCATCAATACCCCATCCTCTTCATCACCACCATCGTCAACACTCCCATCCTCAACACCATCACCAACACCCTCATCTTCACCACCACCATCATCAACACCCTCATCCTCACCACCACCACCATCATCAAAACCCCCACCCTCGCCACCATCCCCATCATCAGCACCACCATCACCATCGCCATCACCTTCCCCATCAATATCCATTTCATTATCAATACCATCACCATCCACATACCAGCATCATCACCATCATCACTGTCATCATCAAGGTCACCATCAGTAGGAGCAGCAGCAGCAGCAGCATCCTCATCACCAGCATCACCGGCAGCACAGTAACGGCAGCTGGTGCTTTCATAGAACGTCATGGGTACCAGGCTATGTCAAAATGCTTATCCTCACCTCTGTGAAGCAGGTACTGGTACAACATCCATTTTACAGATTAAAAAAATCCCAGAGGTTAAATAACTGGCACAGGCTACACAGGCAGGAATCGCACTCAATCGTCTGGCTTCAGAATCCTTTTTCTTTTTTCAGCATTGGGGGGTTGACCTCAGGGCCTTGTGTTTGCATGCTTTGCAAGTGCTGTACTACTGAACTGCACTCCCAGCCTCTTTTTGTTCTTTTATTTTGAGACAGGGTCTCTCTAAGTTACTCGGGCTCCCTTTGGCCTCAAACTTGAGATCCTCCTGCCTCAGCCCCTCTAGTCACTGGGGTTACAGGTGGGAGCCACCGTGTCCAGCTTCAAAGACCATTTTTTTTAATGACTCCACTAACTGAATAAACACTGTTCAGAAAGAGACAGACAGCAAAACCACCTATGGACACACAATGTGGAGAGAGAAGACTGTCATGCCCAGCTCTTGTCCCACCCCCTGCAAGACCCCCCCATCCTCTCAGGCCTCCATTTGCCCATCTGTAAACCAAGGAAGTGAACCCCTGGGTGGTTCCCCAGCTCTCTTAGGCCATACTACATGTCACCTGCCAGCCCTCTGATATCCAAGCCCCAAGAAGTCGCCTCACAGTCACAGGGAAAGCTGGCAGAGGCTAGGACAGCCCTTGAGTGATGATCTGGCAAGCTGTGTGAGGGGGGCCCAGGGAAGAGAATGCCTGAGGCAAGCAAGGCAGGGTCCCCAGAGGGCTCCAGAAGCCACACCAGCACTCAGCTACAGAGGTTTAGGAAGCAAGTGACCAAACAGCATTGTCGTCTGGATTCCTAACATACATCCTACATTCTGCTGATAGGGCAGCTTGGCATGTCCCAGTGCAGCATCCATCCCATCCTGAACCTGTGGATTAACATTTCCACTTCAGGCCGGGCGTGGTGGCGCACGCCTGTAATCCCAGCAGCTCGGGAGGCGGAGGCGGGAGGATCGCAAGTTCGAGACCAGAGGCAGTCTGCGTAATTTAGCGAGACCCTGTCTCAAAAAGCGTAAAAAAAAATGGGCTTGAGGCGGCAGCTCAGTGGTCCGGCACTTGCAGAGCATGCAGGCGCGAGGCCCTGGGTTCAACCCCCAGTGCCAAAAAAAAAAAAAAAAGATTTCCACTTCAGCCCATACAGCTCTGTGAGCCAATAAGCTCCAGGAGGGCAGACCGGAGGGATCTATGACATCATACCCTAGTGTGTCGCCACGGGGGACTTTCAAAGGTCTTCGGCATTCACGGCTTCGCGGAGCCTGCCAGCGCCCAGAGAGGCAGCAAGGACGGATGGCGGCAGAGGTGGTAATGACACGCTCATCTGCACACTGAGCACGTACTACATTCTGAGTGCCTCCAGGGAGCCAGGCACCAAGCAGGAGGGCCCACCTTCCCGGCACCGTATCTTATGCCATCTTCAGGATGCACCGCGGCCGGGAGTATTTTGGGTCCATGTAACTGGAGGGATACTGACTCGACGGCACCTAACAACAACAACAATAACTGGAGGGGGCTGGGATTTAGCTCAGTTGGTAGAGCGCTGCACTACAGTCTCTGAGGTCCCGGGTTCGATTCCCAGCACCGCAAAAATGGGAGAAGGACATGGCAATCCACTCCCGAGGCAATCCCAAAACAGTCAGCCATTGACAACCCTATGAGGGTCACTATGAGTCGGATACGACTTGATGGCACCTAAAAACAACAACATAACTGGAGGAGAAACTGAGGCTCAAGAAGGGCGAATCATCACCCAGTGTTCATGTCAGAGGTGGGCCAAGGCCCAGGGCTTCCACACTGATTCTGGTCGGCTCCCAGCTCCCCTCTCTCACAACGCAGGCTCAAGATGACACCACAGCAAGAAGGGGCCCCCTAGACCAGCGCTCCACGCTCCCCACCTCCCCTCACCCCACTCCCTGGGTGTCTCACAGTTGTTAAAGTGAACTCCAGGCTGGGCCAAGGGAGCCAGCTCAGAGGAAACACTTTCCACACGCCCTTGCTAGCGCAGCCCTGCCCCAGAAAAGCACAGAGACAGATGCAGAAAGCTCTCGGAAAGTGAGGAGCTTGCTGTGAGCTCCCAGGGACACGGCCTGACTCAGACAGCTTCCAGGTGATGGCCCCCATCCCGAGCCCATGGAGGGCCCTCAATAAACAAGCTCACGGCAATTATAAGCCAGAGTTAGAAAAGCAGTGATGGAAGGGAGCACAGGGGCTTCTGAGTACCTAAGGAAGGCTTGGGCTGGGATTTAGCTCAGTTGGTAGAGCGCTGCTCTGCAGTCGCTGAGGTCCCGGGTTCGATTCCCAGCACCGCAAAATGGGAGAAGGACGTGGCAATCCACTCCCGAGGCAATCCTGAAACAATCTGCCATTGAAAACCCTATGAGGGTCACTATGAGTTGGATATGACTCGACGGCACCTAACAACAACAAGGAAGGCACACACGCTTGTGTGTGTGTGTGTGTGTGTGTGTGTGTGTAAGTGGAGGTATCAGGGAAGGCTTCCTTGAGGAGGCAAATCTAAAGAATGATTAGCCTTTAGATTTATTCACCACAAAAAGAGGAACTGTAGGCATGGGAAACCCAGAGATGGGGCTCAACAACATGAACAGCCCAGGATGCACACGCGTGTGTGCATATGTGTGTTTGTGTTCCAGTGTTTCAGGAGGCAAAGACCTGAGGCCACGGCCCACCTGGAGAATGAGGGAGACCCTGGAAATTTCTGAAGCACAAACTCCTCACACCCACAGAGAGCAGAAGAGGGTGTAAGATTCACAGAGCCAGCAAGTGGCAGAGCTGAGCTTGGGACAGGAGTCTGATGTCCAGCCCAGGGCTCCATCAGGTTGGGGAGCTCACGCTGGACTCCAAAAGGGTTTGAGGAAACAGGAAGGAGACACAGTGTGGCTTCCTCAGCAGGGGACAGTAGGAGAGGGCCTAAGGGGCTGGGCTGGGGGAGAAATAGTCACTCACTGGCTTCAGTAGGCAGATCGGGGGGCCAGTCACAGCTCTCTTGTGCTGGGGCTCTGGTCTGGGGGCTGAGCAGAGAGTCAGAAAGGGGTCACTCACAGTGTCACTGATGCCACTTTGAACCTCCGTGCTAGTCTCTGAGCCCTGCCAGCCCATCCTTCCAGGGCTTGTGTTCATGACCTGCCCTCGCTGCCTTCCGCCTGGCCTCTTTCCAGAAGTCAGTGGGTTTGCACCAACGTCCCCTCCCTGTCTCCGGGGACGCCAAAGCTAGAGATATGCCCAGACCACACAGGATCCAGGAAGATGTCAACTGCCCAGGATGCAGCCGCAAGTAGAAGCTCAATAAATACGATGGATAAACAATGTCAGCGTCCCCAAGGAGGCATTGTTGCGTCTGCTACAGAACCCCAGCCTCTGCAAAGCTGGTACAGGAAGGGCAAGGACTCTTCTTGTTTAAACACGGCTCTTTCCTAATGCAAATCTCACCCTGAAAAGCTAAGCTGGCTGGGCTCAAGGAAAAGAAAATGAGATGCTGCATAGCGGCTGACTAGGAATCCCAAGCCCCAGGTTTCGGCACTTGCCATGTCACTGTAAAGTCTGGAGACTCTGCAAACGATGCTGCTTCTCTCTGAGCCTCAGTTTTCCTCATCTGTACAGTGGGGGCAGACAAGGAAGATTTGGATCACTGACTCCACGGGAAGGGGGCAGACACATTAGTTATGGAGAGCTGAGGTTATAGCCCCTCAGGGGGCTATCAGTTATAGTCCCCTGAGGTTATGCTCTGCCCCAGAGCCATGGGGTCAGGATAACCACAAGACCCTCCCGGATGAATGTTCCTACAGGTTCTGCCTGGCTTGGAGAATCTTGGCTGTCCACACTAGCAAGGCGCCCCCTTTTTCTCTTTCAGCCTGCTGGGAAGGCAATTTCTAATGCCAGGCATTCAAACCAGCATCCCCGTTGCAGGGAGGGGAGGCTGGACAGACAGACAAAGAGATAGCTCAACCTCACAGGTTCTGTTCAAGCTCTGGAGCCTGAGACAGGAGACCAGAGGCAGCCTCACAGCTGCGCCTGGCTCTTAACTAGGTCTCCTCGGAAGCTACAGGCCATGCAGGGTGGATTAGGCTTGAAGTTAAGGACCCAGGGGAGTGGGTCGCCCTTGGGTCTTTACCCACCCCCATATCCAGTTATCCTGCAGCTGTAGCCCTGTGGCATCCGATCCTGTCAGATCTCGGAAACTAAGCAGGGTCGGGCCTGGTTAGTACCTGGATGGGAGACCACCTGGGAACACCAGAAGCTGTAGGCTTGGGAGAGGGACCTGGCAACCCCCTCCCAAAAATCAATCTGCCATTGAAAACCCTATGAACAGCAGAGAAGCACTGACAATAGTGTTTCGCTTGTTGTACTCAGAGTCGCCATGAGTCGGATACCAACTCGACGGCACCTAACAACAACAACATATCCAGTTAGAGATAAATATAACACTCATGTTTCCTTGCTTTCTTTAAGAAAAAAAGCCTAAAACTCAGATGACAGCCAGGTACTTCAAGTCTCCAACTTCCACCCCTCAGGGGAGCAGCCACATTTCAGGAAAACCTGCAGCCTCTCCAAGAGAAGGAAAAGCCAAGAGATGATGAAGCTGTCGGTGCCCACGGTGATGGGCTGCGGGCTCAGCCTGCTGGCGTTCTGCGGAGCAGGCATGGGGGTGGGTAAAGACCCGAGGCGGCACGGGCCAGCTCCCGAGAGCCAGGCAGCCGCAGCTCTGCCGTCCAGGGCTGGGCGGGACTCACCTTCACACTGCCTGCCTTCCCCCTTGTAACCCGGCTTGCAGAGGCATTTGTAGGACTTGGGCGTGTTTTGGCAGATGGCGTCGATGTGACAGTCATCCGTGCCCTCTGAGCACTCATCCACGTCAGCTGCGCCTGTGGGGGGAAACAGCAGGTGAAGTGCAGCCCAGGAGGATGGACGGTGTGCGGTAGCCGCGCTCTTGCCTCCGCCCTTCCACGGATCACTGGGGTAATTGACAATAACAGCCACCACGTGGCCGACAATCTGGCGTGATAAGGGATAACTGGCTGCACCCGTGGTCGGCTGCTCTGTGCCAGGCACAATGCTATGGACACGTTCGGTCTCTCGTTTACGGTATTTTCACAACGGCCCCGTGGAACGCAGCCATTGTTTCCACTAAAGAGACGGGCAACCTGAGATCTAGGGATGCTTTGAAGGCAAGTCTCCCTCTGTGGGTTCCGCTCTCCCCACGAGCATGGCTCCAACCCTCCTCACCTCTCCTCTTGCTAGAACAGACCCGGAAGAGTCCTGAGAGGGCTTTACATCCAGCCTCTCTGAGTTACAGATGGGGAAACTGAGGCTAGGGGAGCAGCGAGCAGAGGCCATCCCAGGAGGCTCCTGCAGATGACCTAAACACGGGATCCCCAATACCGTGAAAATATGGATTCTTCGTCTGGCTTCTGGGCCCCCGGGCTGCAGGGCCCAGTGGCAGATCTGCCCTTTACCAGGCTGACTCGGACTCCCAGCTGGTTCTGCTGCTGTCTCCCGTTCCCCTCCTCAGAGACAGAGGTGTGAGCTGCTTCTCATATCCCGATGTCTACACTCAAGTTCAGTCTAGGTGTAGAGGGCGCCAGGCACGCCCCACGCACCAAGACACCTTCTGTCTGGAGCGGCTGCTGGGGCAGGACGGTGCAAAGGCGTTTCTGGGTACACACCTGTTCTCCCCCTGCGCCCGCCCTGACAGTTCAGACAGGGAGGGACCCTCAGGGCACAAGCTAGCTCAGCCAGAAGAACCTCAGCTGCATTCTAGGTTCGTTCTCAGGATTGGGGGAGCTGAGGCCTCGGCAGGTGTGTTATAGATTGGGAGCCCACTGAAGGCGGAGACCAGACTGCCCTGCAGGACAGGTTTGTCTGGGTGCCGTGCTACTTCCGGCTGGCCTGAATGACATCTGGATGGACAGTAGATGGGCAGAAGGGCCCAGGCGAGCAGCACAAGGGGGACCTCAGCAGCTGCCATCAGGGCAGCCCTCGGGGAAACCCAGAATGGCCCCATCTCTTCAGCCCTCTGGGGTTGCTCTAGATGGCATGGTCCCTAAGAATGTCCACCTTGAATTCCTCCACCATGGGCCTCTATCTCTGTGTGAGGGGCCTCTCTGAGGGATCCACCTGCCCAGGACTCCTCTTCCTCACCTGGCCCCAGGCTCCAGCTCGCTGCTGAGGGGACAGAGGCATCAGAACAAAAGCCAAACTAATCTCCCGGTGCACGTGTGGCACCACTTTCAAGAGCGGTCATCTCTGCTCCGGTGGGCGGCCACCTCCACAACTGCCCAGAGGCAGTGGGGAGGAACAGGGAGGCCAGAGCCAAGGCCAGCAGGAAGGTGAGTGAGGGGCCCTCAGGGGCAGTGGTCATTGAGGGACCCTGTGCGGGGGGGGGGGGGCCCTGCCCCAAAGGTGGGGGGCTAGAGGCCAGAGAGGGCCAGTAATGCTTCCAGAGGGAGTGGACTGGCACGTCAGCAAGGCGGCCAGCAGGGCATCGGCCACACACATGGTGCTGTCTGCTTCCCAAGGGCCAGCGCATTGGAACGAAGGGCAGGAGGCTGCCTGGGGCCCTGCAGCCCCTCATGCCTCCCTCACAATCCCCATCTCCCACCTGGGCTGGCGTCCTCATAGGGAGGGATGTGGGGAAGGCGTGGGTGGGGCTGTCTGCCACAGACCTTATAAACACTCGGGGCAGGGCAGGCGAGCCTGAGGAGAGGCGTGTGCCCAGGTCCTGCAGCCTCACCCCCTGCCTGGGCTGGGCTGGAGGTGCCCTGGGTAGGGCAACGCGGCCTTCCATCGGAGGCTGCCCGTTTTGACTTTGGTTTGCTTATGCTGGGGACCAGCTTCTAGGGGCTTGCAGTTGCTGGACTTGCAAGAAGGAAAAAGCGGGGGACAAGAGGCAGAGGCAAACACACAGACACCGGGAGGGACAGAGAAGTGGAGCGAGGCACACATAAGAGCAGTTACACAGCGGCCAAGGACCCCAACACCTAGGAGAGGCACCCACAGCTTTGTGGGGTTACAGGCAGCAAGGGACAGCTTCTGGAAGGGGCGCCATGGAAAGCTCAGCTCTTCCCGTGGAGTAGTGTAGACTGCCCGGCACCCTCAGCAGGGTGTGACTGCCAGGACAGACCCCACACCTCAGAAAACCGCACTCCAGGGAGCACGGGCAGCGGGACCCTCCCCACCCCATCCTAGGAGATTTTTTCCCATTTGGGAAGAAGCTCCTCCAAAGATGGGGCAGTAGACCCCGTGACCCCAGCTTTGCCCAGGACCAAGCAACCAGAGACCAGGAGGGGACAGGGAGGCCGGGAGTCCCTGCGAAATCCACGGGGCACCCCAACCTCGCCTCTGCGGCCAGCCTCGCCCGCAGGCCTTGCCCGCAGGCTGGTTTCCTCCGGTGTCTCCTGCCTCACTCTACGGATGTCCTCGACACTGAGGTTCCTGCCTGGTCTCTCCTTCCTCTGATCTCCTGTCCACCTCGTTCCCTCTGTCTGTCAGTCTGTCTTCCCCCTCCTGTCCGATCATCCATCTGTCCATCTCTCTCTGGGCATCTCCGTCCTTCCTTTTTCCCTCTGTCCTCCTCCCTCTGGGCCGCTCCTCCGTGTCCTCCCGTCTCTTTCTCTGGTGTCCATGTGCACCCTCCTCTCCATCGGGCAGTCCCGCCCCCACGTCGCCCTCCTTCGATCGGTCTCTGTCCTTCCTTCTGTCCACTGCCTCCTTCTGCCTCCCCCGGTTTCCTCCTTTCTCCCTCTAGCGTTTCTGCTCTCTTCTCTACCCTTCCGTGCCTGTCTTTCTCTGGGCTCGCTCCTGAGTCCTTTTGTCTGTTCTTGCCTCCTTTTCCGTCCGTCTGTCCCTCCATCCACCCTCTCCCCTCCCTCCTTCTCCCTGTCCGTCCTTCTCCGCCACCTCCTCGCCTCCTCTCCGGCCCTCCTTCCGCCTGCTCCCCGCTCGCCGGGCCGATCGCCCCTCCGGCTCCAGGGTTCCCGCCCCGCCTGGGTGCGCACGCCGGGCCCCCCTCGGCCGGCCGTCGCGCTTTCTTTCTTCCTCCCGCCCGCACGCTTCCCCTCCCGGGGCCTCCGCGCGCCGCGCCCCTGCTCCAGGAGCCCCGGGCCGGCGGGGCTGCGGGGAGGGGGCGCCCCGGGCGGGTCCCAGAAGTTACTTCGCAAAGAGGCGGGGCGGGCGCGGGCGGCGCGGGCGGCGGCTCCGGGAAGGGCCGCCGGGACCGCGCCTCCGCGCCCCGCGCCCCCGCCGCCCGCGGTCCCCGCGCTTACCTGGGAGCCCGCTGCCCCCCGCCAGGCGCCCGCGCGCGCCCAGGGCGAGCAGCACGCACAAGTGCCAGCGCACGGCCGCCGCGCCCATGCTCGCCGCGGACTGGCTGCGCCGGGGTGCGGGCGTGCGGGGCGCAGGACCCCCGAGCGGCCGCTCCGCCGAGCGCTCCCGGCTGCTGGCTGCGCCGCCACTGCTCCGGCACCCGAGCAGCCGAGCCGGCGCGGCTGACGAGCTGACAGCCGCGCGCTCATTGGCCCGCGGCCGCCGGGGGCGGGGCGCTCCGCGGGGCCGGCCAATGGGCGCCGGCCGTCGGCCCTCGGGGGCGGGGCGGGCGGGGCGACGGGCGGCCCCCTCCCCCGGGGCGGGCGGCAGGTGGGGGGTGGGGGCCCGGCTGGCTCGTGCGGCCGCGGGGCGCAGGGTCCCGGGCAAGCGTAGCTTCGCCTCGGAGCTGCTGCCCCCTCGCCCCTGCCCCCTTCGTCCCTGTCGTCTAGGGTGGCCACTGCCCCAAAGGGGCACCCACACGCTCTGCCCCCAGCGCCCACACACTCCAGGGGGCGGCGTGGGCTGTGTACCCGCGCTCGCTGGTGCGCAAAGGCCCAGTGGCACCCACTCGCGGCGGTGGGAATGCCTGGTCCGCGCGATGGTGCCTTGGGCGTTTACTGAGCACCTACTGAGTGCCAAGCGCTGCCAGGGCAGCAGCGCAGGAGGCTGCTGGGCAACGCCTGCGGGGACCCTCCCAACACGATCGCACTTCTCGCCTGTCGCCCGAGGACCGTGGTCCCCACGCGTGCTCCTCCCGGGGCGGCCGCGGGACGCGCGCGTGGAACCAGGCGCCCGCCACTGGTCCGCGCACGTGCGGAGCCGGCCTGGGCGCGCGGGGTGACAGAGCGCGGCGGGAGCGGGGGTGCAGGATCACCATAGATCACCGGACCCCAGAGCTCCCGCGGCCCGCTGGGGTCTACACCTGACGCCCGGGGCCTCGGGGCCTGCCGCGGGCCCGCCCGCCGCGAGGCGCGGCTGGAAATAAATGGCCCCTCTCAGCCCGCAGGCAGGACGCTAGAAGGAAGAAAGTTCAGCAAACCCCAAGGCCCATCTCCTTGACAACCACCAATAAGAGCTCCTTTTTTCTTTTGCTCTCCAGGCCGGCTCAAAGGCGAGACTTTTCTCTTTTTGTCCGCTCTGCCTGCACCAGTGTGCGCCCAAGGGAAGGCTCCCCTCCGCGCCCGCCCCTCTGCCTGCCCCGGGCAAGCGCGCCTCCTCGCTCGCTCCCGCAAACGTCTGCACCCATCTCCTCGCCCTGGCGGCCTCAGTCTGGGTCCCTCCAGCTCCTGCTCCCAGTTGGACTTTCGGTCAGCTATAACACTGGCCCGAGGGCTGAGGCCAAGTGTCCCCACATGGGGGAGGTGGGCAGAAAGGGACAGTAAAGGAAGGAAGTGGGGCTTTGACCTTCACCAAGCCCCCCACTCCCATCCTATCCCGTCACCTTTTCTTCTGCGTGGTTGCTCCTGGCCAGTGGCTGCTCCTGGCTAGTGGCTGCGGGTGGGAGACCCTGTTATCAGACTTCATTTTGTCGCCCTGTCCACTCTGACTTTTGGATTTCTCCTTCGAAATCGCATATTACCTTGTGGATGGGGAACAGGGTAACAAACATTTTGGGGGGGGGTCCTTTGGGGGGTTCTGACTTACTAGAGAGTGTCTTTTAATACCTTTTCATTAGGGACCCCCAATCCTGCGCAAGTGTCCCCAAGATTGATGGCAGCAAGGAAACCTTCTTCCAGGCTCTCTTTCCCCAAATCAAGGCTGGGATGGAGGCAGGGGTTGACCTGTTAGTCTGTGGCCCCCACAGCCTGGGGCACCTCTCACTCCTACGAAACTTTTGTCCCCACCCTGCCCTCCAGAAATTGCTCAGGTCCAGTTTGCTGATGGACTGACGTTCTGTGGCGTGTGCAGAGAAAAAGTGGTTCCTTCCAGGAGATCCTGGCATGTGAGGCAGAGCCAGGAGACCCAGGAGGAGGAGGTGGGGGAGAGACACACCTGTGAGTCCCTCGGCGGGGTCTCTAGGAGGTCATGGGACAGAGGAAAAGGGGGCAGTCAGGGAGGCCAAACGCCCTGGAGCTGGGCATGAAGAGGAGGTTATTTGGCCAATGGACGAGGAAGGGTAGGTGGAGAGAATGTGCCCAGGTCCATGGAGAAGGTGAGGACCCAGCCAGGGGGCCAGTGAGTGGATGAGGGAATGTCCCGGAAACACCTCAAAGGCTGTGGAGCACTGTACGGCGTGTGACGGTGACATGGTGGAGGGTGGCCCACAGAGAGGGGCGTGTCTGTACCAGGCTGGTCTGGGTGAGTAAGGTAGGCACCCACACTCCAGGACTTCATCATGGGGGGCCTCAGCACCCCTGGGGACTGAGATGGGAGAGAGGGACCAGAGGATGGACCTCACAGCAACCTCAGGAGGAGACACCCCATGGCTGTGGGCACCTTAAACCACTCCTGAGCTCTCTGTGTTGCAAACAAGGCACCTATGCTCTTCTCTGAGGTCCCAGCCTTGACTAACCACCGGCAGGGAGAGGCGACAGACGGCCTGTCTTTGGCCCCTTGAGCCTGAATGCCTGCCTGTGCCAAGACCCCCTTTGTTCCCCTTCTTCTGCCTGTACCCCAATCCCTGCTCCTCTACCCCCAAGCTAGGTGTAGAGCCTCCTCCGGGCTTCCACAGGCCCCTGGCCTTGCCCACCAGAGCCCAGCTCACCCTGACATTCACCTTGGGTTTCTGTCCAGGGCAGGCTCCCAGGAACCCGTGTCTGCCTCTGCGGCTCCCTGTCAGAGCCTAAGAAACTATTGTCAAACGATGAGTGAGAGAATGGACAAAGAAACAAGGCACCCGTCGGTGGGCTGAGAATTCCTGTGGCTCCAGGGAAGAGATTGTCTGGCTGTTTGACAGAGCCCTTCAAGAATCAATCTAGCTGCCCTCTCTCTCTCCCTGACACCTCCACTCATGGTGCCCCATGGGGAAGCTGGGCGGGTCAGCAGAATGCAGGCTTTGGGTGTCCAGAGCAGGCGACCTGGGACCTTGGGCCCTTTGGCTCCCCCTGGTGACACCTCATGCAGGTCTGAGGAGGAGAAGAAGGAAGAGGAGGAGGTGAGCTCCCTTCTTCCTTCCTTGCTGGGGAATCCTCTGCAACCTTAACCCCCCGCACCTGACCCCATTCCTCAGTGGCAACCAAGCTGTGGCCACTGCATCCAAAGGTTCCAGGCTCAGATCACACCTTTAGCACTGACCAGCCTGACCCTGTCTCAATCACTTTCCACCTCTGCAGCCTTGGTTTCTCTACACGACTCTCAGAGTTGTCAGGAAAGATTAAGCCAGGCAGGTGCAGAGCGGGACCTCTCTGAACTTCAGTCTCTCCATCAGTAAAAGAAGATGAACGCTAGGGCCTTGTGGGGATGATTAAACGGGGCACTGACCCGAAACCCTCAGAACCACACCTGACACACAGAGGTGCTGTTAGGGCTATTATTATGTTATGATTACATTATTATAACTACTGTTATTGCTGCTAGTTATACTACTACTTCTGTGGGTACTTCTTGTTGTTGTTAAGTATCGTCGAGTCGGTATCCGACTCATAACGACCCTCATAGGGTTTTCAATGGCTGACTGTTTCGGGATTGCCTTGGGAGTGGATTGCCATGTCCTTCTCCCATTTTTGCAGTGCTGGGAATTGAACTTGGGACCTCAGAGACTGCAACGCAGCGCTCTACCCACTGAGCTAAATCCCAGCCCTGTTAGGGCTATTATTATGTTATTATTACATTATTATAACTACTGTTATTGACTACTACTTCAGTGGGTACCGGATGGCAGTTATATTCAGGTGGTGAAGAACGCCTTACTTTTAAAACATTTCTTCAGGAAGTATTCTCTTGATTAGTATGTTGTGAAAGTTCTCGGAGAATAGAAAGTTCTCTGCAACTCTCAAATGTCATTACATCGATGTTAACCCTCAGTCTTGACAACTTTAGAGGGTCCTTTTTGGATGAAAAATGAAATTGCATTATCACCCCTGGGGGGTGCGCACTTCTTTAGAGCTTTCACTGCAGTCTTTTTTGCAATCCCTAGGTGACCCTGGACTGGGATTTAGCTCAGTGGGTAGAGCACTGCGCTGCAGTCTCTGAGGTCCCGAGTTCAATTCCCAGCACTGCAAAAATGGGAGAAGGGCCTGGCAATCCACTCCCAAGGCAATCCCGAAACAGTCAGCCATTGAAAACCCTATGAGGGTCGCTATGAGTCGGATGCCGACTCGCCGGCACCTAACAACAACAATAACAGGTGACCCTGGGCCATGCAGGCCCTTTTCTTGGCTTTACCTGTCAAATGCCTGTCTCAGTCCCCAGGCACACAAGAGCCAGAGCCCCGCTGAGTGGTGACACAGCATACTCTGACCTGTCGCTGCCACCCATCCTCAGGTGTAACTATGTTGTTGTTGTTATTGTTGTTGTTTTCAGGTGCTATTGAGTCAGGCCCAACTCATAAAGACCCTGTGTACAGTAGAACGAAACACTCCCCAATTCTGTGCCAGGCACACGATCTTCTTTATGTTTAAGCCCATTATTGCAGACACTGTGTCAATCCATCTGGTGGGGGGTTTTCCTCTTTTTCGTTGACCTGCCACTCTTCCAAACATGATGTCCTTCTCCAGGGATTAGTCCCTTCTGACAACATGTCCAAAATACGTAAGACACAGTCTAGCCATCCTTGCTTCCAAGGAGCACTCTGGTTGCACTTCTTCAAGGACAGATCTGTTGGTTCTTCTGGCAGTCCGTGGTATATTCATTAATCGTCTCCAGCACCGTAATTCAAAAACATCAATTCTTTTTCTGTCTCCCTTGTTCAATGTCCAGCTTTCATAACCATATGATGCGACTGAAAATACCATGGCATGAGTCAGGCGTACCTTTATCTTCAATGTGACATCTTTACTTTTCAATACACTAATGAGATCTTTTGCCACAGCTTTCCCCAAAGCAATGTGTCTTTCGATTTCTTGACTGCTGCTTCCATGGGTGTTGATTGTAGAACCAAGTAAAGCAAAATCATGAATCACCTCAATCTTTTCTCCATTTATTGTGAAGTTGCATGCTGACCCAGTCGTAAGGATTTTTGTTTTGTTGATGTTTAGTCGCAATCCATAGTAGATAGGTATAACTATAGGTACCATTTATTGAGCATTCTTGTGTGTTCAGCATGGTGCTGAGATGATGGTTCATTGGGTCATTTCCTCCTGCGAGGTAGAAACCACCCCCATCCCCACTGACACCTGAGAAAAGAGGAACTCAGGTTGCCTGCCCAGGATCATAAAACTAACAAATGGCAGAGGTAGGATTTGAACCCAGGTCTTCATGACCTATTAATAAAACACTGGAGGCTTGCAAGGTGCGGTGGTGCACACCTATAATCCCAGCAGCTCGGGAGGCGGAGGCAAGAGGATCACAAGTTCGAGACCAGAGGCAGTCTGCGTAACTTAGTGAGACCCTGTCTCAAAAAGTAAAAAAAAAAAAAAAAAAAAGATGGGCTGGGGGCGCAGCCCAGTGGTCCAGCCTTTGCAAAGCATGCAGGCACGAGGCCCTGGGTTCAACCCCCAGTACCGCCAAAAAGAAAAAAAGAAAAAAAAAAAAAACACTGGAGGCTCAAAGGGCTGAGAGTCGCGGTGGAAATGTTGGGCACTCGTTGCTGTGAGGCTTCGGGTTTGACTGGTTTTGTTCTGATACTGAGAACTGTGACTCTCTCCCCTCTCAGCCACAGCGCACTCATTTCTATGTGGTGCCCACACAAATCGTAGTGGTGCGTGATCTGCCCGGCTGGCTTCAGTCCCCGCGCAGCTCCCCGTTCTGTCTCTTTCTAACTTTCTTCAAACTATTGGAGCTGCCAAGGGGACATAGAGAGAGAGTGGCAGCACAGGGCTTCTCAGTGGTTCCTAAGCCAGCTAAAGGACCAGCGGCTCCATTCTGGAACCTCCCCAGTACACAGCCTTGTGCTTTACTAGGCAGGACTCTCCCCCAGCACCCATAGGGCACACTTGGGGGACTGACTTCCGACTTCGAGTTCATGGACATGTGGACAGAAGTCCTGGAGACAGACCAGCTGGGCTCGTCACTCGACAGCTGGAGAAACTGAGGCCCAGCCTCACAGACATGGCCACTGGGCAGCTCCTCGGGCACCTCAGACTCTACTCCATGACTTATCTTGCTTGGCGTAATATTTTAGAGGGCTCATCCATGTTGTAGCAGCCATCAGAGTTTAATTTCTTTTTAAGGCTGAATAATATTCCACTGTATGGATATACCACATTTTGTTGATCCATGGGCCTTGGCTCCTCCTCCCAGCTGCTGCCTCTCCCTCTCATTCTCCTCCCCATCATGGCAGGGCTGAGCCCCGGATCTCCCCTCTCTGGTCCCTGGCCACTGGCTTTGTGGAGACAACACCAACTCTCTCTAGATGACCTCAGAGAGGCTCAAACTCACACCCACCAGGGGCGGGTCCCCTTGAGACCATCTGAGATGGGACCCCAAGGACCTCTCCATCTTCCACCCGCCGCCTGGCAGACTCCACGCTGCTCTCTGGCTGTGTCACAGCGCGCCCTCTCCTATTTGCTTGAAATGCTCTCCCCTGCCCCCTGGGCCTGGTGGACACTGTCCTCAGAGCCCTGCCCCTGTCCTGGCCCCCAGCTGTGCCCTGCATGAGCCCCACCGTGGACACTGTTACAGTTTTGACACACAGAACCTGGCAGTTAGTACTGTACAGGTTGATGAGACCTCGGGGTCATCCTGGTCGCGTAGTAGCCCCTCCAGACATTGGCCCCAGGCCTTGGAGGCAAAGAGACATCTGGCTGCACCTTCACCCCTCAGCCTGTGCATCTGGTCCTGGTACAGCCATGTGACCCGCCACACTGGTCAGATGCCTTCGCTGGGACTCTGAGAGGAGAGATGAACAGTGCCTTCTTCCCTATGGGGGCAGGACGCTGGGAGGAGGGGTGTCCAGAGCTGACTGTCACTGTGGTTCTACCATTGTACACACAGGAGACCCGACAGAAGGGAACGGCAGAGAGAAGCAGCGGGAGAGATGGCAAGGGAAGAGGGGAGAAGGAGAGGGAAAGAGGAGGAGGGAGGGAGAGAAAGAAAGCGGCGTATGAGGAGGGAAAAGGACAGCATCTAAGACCCTGGCTCTTAACACAGTTATGTTGGTTTCTGTTACTCACAGACAAAATGTTGTTGTTGTTGTTAGGTGCCGTCGAGTTGAGTCCGACTCATAGCGACCCTCATAGGGTTTTCAATGGCTGACTGTTTCAGGATTGCCTTGGGAGTGGGTTGCCACGTCCTTCTCCCATTTTTGTGGTGCTGGGAATCAAACCTGGGACCTCAGAGACTGTAGCGCAGACAAAATAGTCCTGCTTAATCACTGTTGCAGGTTGGCGATGTTTCCCGGAAGGGACGTCATTGAGAAAAAAGGTGCATGACTGCCCTTGTTCTAAACACTTGACATCAGCCCATGCAATCCCACAACTACTGATGAGGTAGGTGCTGTCTACAGGTATGGAAGTGTGGAACGTGGCACAGAGAGGTTCAATATCTTGCCCAAGGTCACACAGCAGAGCCAGAAATCAAACCCAGGTTCTGTGGCTCCCAAGTACACGGCTAGCCACTCAAGACAGGTACAACTGTCATGGATGGTCCTCTTAAAGTTCCTAGGTTAAAGTCCTTTAAAAATGTTCCTACTTTTTCCTTCCAGTACAAATAACAACATGATTTCTTGTTCATATTTTATTTATCCAAATGTGACAATTTCAGGACTCCTCCAAACAAGAGATGTCTAAGGTGGTGATGAGGACTTTGCAGAGAATGGAAGAAGGGTGGGAGGTACAGAGTGTGTGTGCTTGTGGAGGCAGACTGGCCCTCTGGTTCTCCCCTAGGGGCCAAAACTCATGGCAGGACCAGAATATCAAAAGGAGCCACCAGGCCACGGAGCCACAGCCACAAGGATGGAGAGTGAGCAGGCTGCCTCTGGCTCATGGAGTGGACTTGTTCTTCACACTGCTCTTCACATCTTTTCTTGCTTTAGAAGTCGCAGAGGCTGTTGGGAGTCCTCCCCGCCAGGATGCCTGTGCCGCCTCAGTGTTCACATAGCGTGGGGGGGGTGGGCAAAGGGGAGCATGTGTGGAAGGTTGGCACAGGTGGGCACAGGTAGCCACTCACCCACATGGCGCTGCAGATGTGTGGTAAGAACACCTGTGTGTGGAAATTAACTTTTTTCCAACTTAGAAAGTCTTATCTGCTCAACATAGAAAAGACCTGAAGAAGACAACAATTAACGCTCGGCCGCATTTCCTCCCACTCCTTTTTTCCATGAACATAGACATTTTTAAAAATAAAATTAAGAGATTACACATATGGCATATATTTCTGGCTTCCATATTCATTTGTTTAAATTGCTTTGTGTGTTTGGGAGAGCGGCAGGTCAATGCAAAAACGGAAAACCCTCCACTAGATGGATTGACACAGTGTCTGCAACAATGCGCTTAACATAAATAAGATCATGTGCCCGGCACAGAATTGGGGAGTGTTTTATTCTGTTGTACATAGGGTCGCTATGCGTCGGACCTGACTCGATGGCACCTAACAACAACAACAACGTTTACTTCACCTCAAATAAAATTCACCACCCCAAGTCCATAATTTGATGAGTTCAAAGTTTTTTTATTGTGGCAAAATCTGTATAACAGAAATCTTACCATTTTAACTGTTTTTAAGCGGACTGTTTAGGGGCATCAAGTACATTCACATTATCATGCAGCCATCAGCACAATCCATCTCTAGAACTCTTTTATCTTTCCAAAGTGAAACTGTGCCCACATTATACACGAGCTTCCCATTCTTCCCCAACCCCAGCCCCTAGCAATCACTGTTCTATTTTCTGTCTCTATGAATTTAGGACCTCGATAAGTGGAACCTTTCCACTTATTTGGTATTTGGTATTTCCACTTATTTGGTATTTGTCCTTTTGTGTCTGATTTGCCTTGCTTAGCATAATATTTAGAGGGCTCATCCATGTTGTAGCAGGCATCAGAATTTAATTTCTTTTTAAGGCTGAATAATATTCCATTGTATGGATATACCACATTTTGTTGATCCATTCATCCAAGGCTGGACATTGGGTTGCTTCTACCTTTTGGCTATGTTGCCCATGTTGCTATGAACATTGGTATACAGATGGTTTGAATCCCTGCTTTTGAGTCTTTTGTACATATCTAGAAATGGAATTGCTGGATCACATTGTAATTCTGTGCTTAATTTTTTTCTTGAGAAACTGCCATACTGTTTTCCACAGTTGCTGCAGCATTCAGTGAGTTGTACCAAAGATGTTGTTGTTGTTGTTGTTAGGTGCCGTCGAGTCGGTATCCAACTCATAGCGACCCTCATAGGGTTTTCAATAGCTGACTGTTTTTGAGGATTGCCTTGGGAGTGGATTGCCAGGTCCTTCTCCCATTTTTGTGGTGCTGGGAATTGAACTTGGGACCTCAGAGACTGCAGCGCAGCACTCTACCAACTGAGCTAAATCCCAGCCCGTACCAAAGATACACACCCGATTGTTGTTGTTGTTGTTAGGTGCCATCAAGTTGGTATCCAACTCATAGCGACCCTCATAGGGTTTTCAATGGCTGACTGTTTCGGGATTGCCTTGGGAGTGGATTGCCAGGCCCTTCTCCCATTTTTGTGGTGCTGGGAATTAAACTCAGGACCTCAGAGACTGCAGCGCAGCGCTCTACCAACTGAGCTAAATCCCAGCCCAATAATTTCTACTAATCCAGATAAAGAACATTTCCAGTACTCCCAAAATTTCTATTTGCCCTTGATAGCCAACTTCCCCAACCCATCCATCCAGGTAACTCCTGATGTGATGTTGACTATGGATGAGCGCTGCCATTCTGAGAACTTTGTAATGAATGGACTCTCGCCTCCTGGTGCTCCTTTTTCTGCCTGGCTCCTTTTGTTCAGCTCTCTAAGTGGTGTTCAGTACATGATGTTTTCCCACCTCTTTTTCTCGCATTTCATTCAGAATCAAGAGCATGAAATTTTTAAAAGTGTGATTTAAAAAACGTGGCGCGCGCCTGTAATCCCAGTGGCTCAGGAGGCAGAGGCAGGAGGATCGCACGTTCGAGACCAGAGGCAGTCTGCGTAACTTAGCAAGACCCTGTCTCTAAAAGCAAAAAACTGAGCTGACGGTGCAGCTCAGTGGTCCAGCACTTGCAGAGCATGCAAGCGCAAGGCCCTGGGTTCAACCCCCAGTACCGCAAAAAAAAAAAAGTGATTTTAAAAAAGTGTATGTAGTATTCCATGGCAGGGATGAATCACAATGCACTCACCACGTCTAGATGGATTCTAACTCTTTGCTATTATAAACCACCCCGCGTGGGCCATCCCTGTCATACCTAAGCCTTTGCCCACAGGCCTGATCATTTCTTAAAAATAAATCTATGAAGGTGGAATCATGGGAGTAGAAGGGACTCCAGTTTTTGTCTCCTTATATCTATTGCCACAGTGCTTCTCAGGAACCTGTTCCCAAGCCCTGTCAGTCCAGGGTCACTGCCTCGCCTTCTTCCCAGGGCTCTCCCCCAGGGTGCTACCTACACGAGCTATAAACAACTCTCCAGACCCAAGACCCGCACTGCCCTCCAGGGAGGAGGCGCCACTGGGAAGCCAGGCAAGGGCTGTGAGGGCACAGCTGAGCAGGCGCCTCCTTTCCAGGTGCCCAAAGGAGACCCCGTGTGTCAGTCAGTTTGATGGCTGCTGCGAGCACACGCCTAACAGAAGCATCTTCGAAGGAGGGATTCTTGCTGGGCACAGTGGCGCACGCCTGTGATCCCAGTGGCTCCAGAGGCGGAGGCAGGAGGATCGCAAGTTCGAGACCAGAGGCAGTCTGTGTAACTTAGCGAGACCCTGTTTCAAAAAGTAAAAAAATGGGCTGGGGGCGCAGCTCAGTGGTCCAGCACTTGCAGTGCATGCAGGTGTGAGGCCCTGGGTTCAACCCCCAGTACAGCAAAAAATAAATAAATAAAATAATAATAATAATAATAATAATAATAATGAGGAATTCTTTCTTTTGGCTCCTGGGGTCAGAGGCTTCAGGCCACAGACCTTGGCTCCACTGATTCCGGGTGGGGAGGAGGGAGAATATTATGGTCATGGGAGTGTCGAGGGGAAGAAGTGGGTTACCTCAAGGTGGGCAGGGTGTGGAAAGAGAGACAAACAGGGGCCCAGGGCAAGATATAGTCCCCATGGCCCCACCCCGGTGTCCTCCTTCCTCCAGCTGAAGTTTCCAGAACTTCGCAAAATAGCGCCACCAGCTGGGGAGCAAGCGTTGAAAATCCGAGCCTGTGGGGGACGTTTCCTGTTCAAACCACAGCCGCCCTTGAAGTGGGGGAAATGAAGTGGGAGGGTGGCTTTCCTCCCTTCCCCTGCCAGGGCAGAGCAAGGGGTCAGAGCAGGTGTTGAAACAGGTATGGCAGGGAGACGTTGGCCTGGATTTTTCTCCTCAGCGGACTAGGGGTAGTGAAGATGTGTAAAGAAGAGGCCATGGTGCTGGCCAGGGGCATCGCAGCGTAAGGTTTCCCGGGATCCAGAAAGAAGGCGGGGCTGGGATTTAGCTCAGTTGGTAGAGCGCTACCATGCAGTCTCTGAGGTCCCAAGTTCAATTCCCAGCACCACAAAAGAAGGACCTGGCAATCCACTCCCAAGGCAATCCCGAAATAGTCAGCCATTGAAAACCCTATGAGGGTCGCTATGAGTCGGATATGACTTGACGGCACCCAACAACAACAACAACAAGAAAGAAGGTAAGGGCTTTAGGTCCAGGGACCCTAAGCTTCTCCATTCTCTGGGGTTTGCCATGTGGAATAGAAGACACCAGCCTTTGTCTGGGCCCAGGCCTAGTCTAGTTCAACTCTGAGGCTGTCCCCAGCCCAAAGGAGGGGGACCTAAGGATCACCAGGACAAAAGTCTCCTCCCCGCTGCCCAGGCCAGGTGGCAGACAGGCACAGCATCCTGCACACAATGAGCCCTTAGGCTCTTGCCTCCACAGCCCTATCTCGGGAATGCGGGGGAAGTGGAGTCTGGTCTGGCCCTGGAGAGCCTGGCCGAAGGGCTTGGGCTGCTCTGCCCTTTGAGAACTAGCCTTGAGGTTGTGTGAAGAAGGGGCGGGTCATGGTGAAGTGACAATGGGCACTTGTGCAGTACTCTGCTGTGGGCCAGACCTGGTCACACCCACCATCTGGTTTGATTCTTTAGTCAGAGGCGCAGGTTTTCAAATGGACAAATTGGGACCAAGAAACGTTAAGTGCGTCCCCCCTCCCCCTGAGGCTGCCTGTGCTGCTCCCCGCTAAGCAGTTAGAGGAAAGACAGGGGCATTTCCATTATTGCTGAGATGCCCAGCAGAGGTGGAGGTGAATTCATTTCATCTAGAAAGGGATCTGTAGCCATAACCCTGTGGCATCTGATCCCATCAGATCTCCGAAGCTAAGCAGGGACGGGCCTGGTTAGTACTTGGATGGGAGACTGCCTGGGAACACCAGGTGGTGTAGGCTTTGGAGAAGGACCTGGCAACCCACTCCCAAAAATCAATCAGCCAATGAAAACCCTATGAACAGCAGAGAAGCACTGACAATAGTGTTTCGCCTGTTGTACGGAGGGTCGCTATGAGTCGGATACCGACTCGACGGCACCTAACAACAGCAACAAGCAATGACCCCTTACCTGGCCCTGCGCTAGATGCTAGGGACACAATAAGAAGCTGGTCCTTGTCCATATACGGGAAGTTGGCCCCTGTCCATGACCAGCTCACATTGGAGAGGGAGTCTGGAAGGCACAATGTATTCTGCAGGAGGCAGCCATGATTCCAGCCGAGGGGCAAACCCCTGCCTGATGCTCTTTACTGTGCTGCAAGTCTCCCACAACTGACACCGGGAATTGATATTGGAGCTGAGTGGACAAACCACTTACCAGCTGTGTGTCCTTAGGGAAGTTACTTGGCCTTTCTGAACTTTGGCCTCCTCATGCTTATAATGAGAATAAACTGAGTGAGGGAGAGATCAGATAACACCTATAAAGTTCCTAACATGGTGGCTGGCACTCAGCTGGCAGTCCATAAATACTGATATAAACAGAGCCTGCTGGGCGGGAGACAATCTGTGCACCCGGGCTGAGGACTCTGACCTCGTTAATGAGACCCTGGGTTCTATCCCTGCTACCACAAACAAGTAAATAAAATGAAATAAAAATAAAACGCCGCTTCTAGAGTGGCGGTCTGTTGGGGAGAGAACACAGGGAGCCTTCTCCAGGGCTGGAAAGGTTCTATCCCACCTTCTGATCTGGTGTTGCTGTTGTTGTTAGGTGCCGTCGAGTCGGTGTCCGACTCATAGGGACCCTCTGTACAAGAGAGGAAACACTATTGTCAGTGCTTCTCTGCTGTTCATAGGGTTTTCAATGGCAGATTGATTTTTGGGAGGGGGTTGCCAGGTCCTTCTCCCAAGCCTACAGCACCTGGTGTTCCCAGGCGGTCTCCCATCCAGGTACTAACCAGGCCTGACCCTGCTTAGCTTCTGAGATCTGATGGGATCGGAGGCCACAGGGTTACAGCTGCAGGCTTCTGATCTGGTGAGCCCTTCTCAAATAGACACGTGTCAGCCGTTCTGAGGCGAGGACTTAATGTGAGTGCCCGCGATGCACTCGTATAAACAGGACCAAGGAAAGCAAGATCCATCTACCTTGGAGTCAACAATTGCCCGGCCAGGACCCTTTTGGAAGTCTTGCCGTGCATAAGGATGCGCAGGAAGCTATCGTTGGGAACAAGGAAAGCGCGCAAACAACCTAAGCCTTTTCCAGGAGGGAAGCAGCCGTGTAAATGAAGGCACAAACTCCGTAGATGATGCATAGGAAGCCCTCCTGCTATGCGGTGATGAAAGCGTTACAATAGGGTCTGTCTGCCATCTTGTGTTGGCAAATCACAATAGACCGGAAGAGTCTTTCTACTTGTGTGCGTGCATGCTTGTGTCTGTGTGCATACACACATGTTTATGTGGAAACATCGCACAGAAAGACACATCCAGCCCGGCATGGTGGCGCATGCCTGTAATCCCAGCAGCTTGGGAGGCAGAGGCAGGAGGATCACAAGTTCGAGACCAGAGGAAGTCTGTGTAACTTAGCGAGACTCTGTCTCAAAAAGTAAAAAAAAAAACATGGGCTGGGGGTGCAGCTCAGTGGTCCAGCACTTGCAAAGCATGCAAGCGCAAGGCTCTGGGATCAACCCCAGTACCAAAATAAAATAAAATAAAATAAAATAAAGAAAGAAAGAAGGAAAGAAAGAAAGAAAGAAAGAAAGAAAGACAGACACATCCCAAGGTGAACTGGGCTTTCCGCTGCAGGGACTTAGAAGTCCTTCCTGGGGACTTGACATCTGACTGCCTGGGCACAGTCTGCCATGGCATTCTTTTGTAATTGCCATTCACTGCTTTTGCAATGGCAACGATTTTGAAAACCCATAAAAGTAAAATTAACTCGTAGGGCTGGTAGAGGTGCCTGGCACAGAGTAGGTGCTCACTAAATATTTGTTGCTGGCGGGGGTCCTACGCCCTTGAACTGCGCAGGCGCCTTGCAGCTCACTGCAGGACTGGGGACTGTGGGAGTGGATCTTGTTGTTGTTAGGTGCCCTTGAGTCTGTCTGACGTAGCAACCCTCATAGTGGACAGATGATTATTTCAGGACTGGATTGCCACTTCCTTCACCCGGTTTTTGTGGTGCTGGGAATCAAACCCCGGTCCTCAGAGAGTGCAGTGCAGCACTCTACCAACCGAGCTAAACCCTAGCCCCCAGTGGATCTTATTGTTGTTGTTAGGTGCTGTCGAGTTGTCTCTGAATCATAGCGACCCTCATAGGGTTTTCAATGGCTGATTGTTTCGGGATTGCCTCGGGAGTGGATTGCCACATCCTTCTCCCATATTTTTTTTGCAGTACTGGGGGTTGAACCCAGGGCCTCCCACCTGCATGCTTTGCAAATGCTGAACCACTGAGCTGCGCCCCCAGCCCATTTTTTTTACTTTTTGAGACAGGGTCTTGCTAAGTTACACAGACGGCCTCTGGTCTCGAACTTGAGATCCTCCCACCTCTGCCTCCCCAGCTGCTGGGATTACAGGTGTGCGCCACTGCGCCAGGCCCAGTGGATCTTAGGGAGGTTTAAAGCTGGTGACCGCATCTCCCTGGGATTGCTCTAAAGCCAGAGCTCTGGTAGGTTGGCCAAAATTTTTATTTGTGCTGAGATTAAGAAAAAATAAAGTGAAAAAACTTTAAAGCAATCCAGCCCTCTCTCCGTCCACTGTGGGTGAATAGCGGGGCTTCAGGCAGGCATCCCCCATGCCTGCAGAATCGCTGGCCCACAAAACAAACAAATGGATCTTGGGGACAGAAACAGACATTATGCAAGGCCCCCTCCTCCTCCGGCCTGTCACTCCCCAGGCGAAGGTCCCCCTCCCCCTTCCAGAAGGCCAAGAGACCCTCCCCTGCTCCTCCCCCCACCACTACTTCCTCCCTCCCCACCTCCAACCCCACCAAAAAGACTTTTTGAAGTTGATCAATGAAACATGTTTTATTTAGGGGCCTGTTCCTGAGCAGGGGCGCTGCGAGGCCTTCATTAGTTCCACATAATGAAAGAACGGGCCGATGGGAGGGGGATGGGGAGAGACAAGAGGGAAAATGAGAGTTCGGTCTGCTCACTTAAAAAATAAAAAAAAAAAAAAGAGGAGGGGGGTGGGGTGGCCCTGTGGATTGGCTAAATAAAGCCCCAGCTGTATTCAGAGCCGGGGAAAGGTTCCTGCTCAATCCTCTTAGGCCTGACAATGTCGGACCCGCAGATCGCAGATTGCTGCCCAGCCGCTCACATTCCATGGGATGCAAGGGCAATGGGCTGTTTAAATTGCTACTTAGGTTTCCAGCTGTTTTACCAGTGATTTGCCCAACTTAATGGCTCTTTAAGGCTTTACACAAGAAAATAGCTCTTCTCACGACTCAAAGAAGCGGCCCTGGTTAGCTCAGACGGCGCCCATTGTCCCAGGCTTAAACCCCTCTGCTGCACACAGCCCCCTTCCCCCTCTGCCGGGCCCCCAGTTTGTCCAGCTAGGCCAGACTCCTTATTTATCCTTTTAACGTTCTGGTTTTCTGGGCCTGCATCCAGAGGACTTCTTCGTAGGTCCTTATTGGAGGGGAGCTGCCTGTCTGCTGCCTTTGGGCATTCCCCCACAAATGACTGACAAATAATAATGGCAGCTAACGGTGAGAGCTCCTATTTAGAGAGTGCCTACTACGTGCGAGGCCTTGGGCTCAGAGTTTATCTGAACTTGGCTCATTTCATTCTCTCCCAGTTCTAAAAAGGAAGCGGGTACTGCTCCAATGGCCCATTTTACAGTCAGGGAAACTGAGGCACAGAGGAAGGGGTGGCTTGGCCCAGTTCACACGCGGTTGTCAGGCAGGTCAGGGCTTGTCTGCCTTCCAGAGTCCATGCTCTTGGGCCCCCATCTTGCTGTCTGGGCGTGTGAAGTTTCAGGCAGTTAATGCAGGCCAGGGAGGGGACTCCTGGATTCAGGGTTCTAACCTCATTCCTCCTGAATGCGCATTTGGGGGAGGCTGTTGGGTCCAGTTTTCCGGGAGGCTGCAGAGGTTGAAGAGGGGGCAGGAGAGAAGGGGCCCAGAAACTGAGGAGCCTCGTCCGGAAGGTGGGGAGGGGCTTCTGACCTTAGCTGTCTTTGTCCAAAGCGTGCCTTCAGTTGTGTGAAGATAATCTCCATCGATTGCTCCAGGGCACTCAAAAGGGGCATGAACTTTTCTGATTGCAAAAGTCATGAAAATAAATTGCAGAGAATTCGAAAGATATTGTTGTTGTTAGGTGCCGTCAAGTCGGTATCCGAGTCATAGCGACCCTCATAGGGTTTTCAATGGCTGACTGTTTCGGGATTGCCTTGGGAGTGGATTGTCAGGTCCTTCTCCCATTTTTGCGGTGCTGAGAATTGGACTCGGGACCTCACCTAAATCCCAGCCCTCTGGAAAGATATAGGAGTGGGTAAAGAACATATAAACGGCAGGGGTGCTGCGTGGCACAGAGTCCTCAGTTCCACTGAACTATCATCATCCCATTACCAAGGTGATGAGCATCTTGAGGGGACAGGAGCCTTTCGGGGTACTGGGTTTCCTTCTGGTGTTTTTTTCTCTGCACACACATCCCCGACCTGTGCTGTGCTTCTGCTATGGACTGTGGTAGACACACACAATCTTTGTTCTCTTAGACACTCCTAGAGTCACCAAGTCCGAAGGCTCTGGTGAAGGCTTGTAGCTGCTCCCTGCGTGACCCTGGGGACTTTGATTCCTCCATCAGATCACAGATTATAGAGTATGTGCCAGGGCACACGCAGCTGTGGCAAAGGCACTCATTAGAGGTGGAGGAGGGGATGTGGCAGGTGAACAAAGGCTGAGAGGAGGGAAAGCCCCCAGAAGGTGAGGTTCAAAGCTGCGTTTGTGAGAAACGGAGCCTGTGAGTCTGGCCAGACTACAGAGGGAGACAGGAAATAGAACCTGGAGCCTCAAGGCCAGAAACCGTCAAGCCATTTAGCCTTACTTTCCAAGGCAATGGGGAGCCACCGATGGTTTTTTGAGCAAGTTCAGTGTGTGACCAGATCAGTGCAGAAGGGCCCACACCTAAGACACCAGGAAAGGCAACCGAAACTGCCTTCGGGCAGGAAAATAGCAACCTTCCAACAGAGCAGAAATCGGCTTCCCAATTGCCCGTGACCTCACCTTGGAAGTGAGGCCAGAGGCCTGTCTGCTAGCCTGGGTCAGCCTGGAAACCTGGATGTGGCCATCTCCCTGGTGTGGGGGAGGGAAGAGTTGCCAGGGGTCCCCTGCCATCTACCCCTGCTACCTGGCCACTCAGGGGCTTGCTTTTTGTCTGGCAGTCTTCTTGACACATAAAGCTTTTGTCGATTTTTCTGTTAGGTTTGAAGTCTTTTTCTCACTTCTACAAGCATTTTCCAAATCAAAGCAATTAATCCTATGAAATATCAGTCCTTCTCCAGCTTTTCTCTTGTTTTTTTTAATATATTTTTTTACCTAAAAATTTAAAAGTTTTATGTGATCAAAAATTTTAAAAATTAAACTGAGCAATCCCAGTGGCTCAGGAAGTGGAGGCAGGAGGATCGCAAGTTTGAGAGCAGAGGCAGTCCACGTAACTTAGCAAGACCCTGTCTCAAAAAGTAAAAAAATGGGCTAAGGGTGAAGCTCAGTGGTCCAGCACTTGCAGAGCATGCAAGCGTGAGGCCCTGGGTTCAACTCCCAGTACCACAAAAAAAAAAAAAAAAAAAAAAAAAAAAAAAAAAAAAAAAAAAAAAAAAAAAAAAAAAAGCTGAGCATGATGGCGCATATACCTGCAATCCCAGCACTTGGGAGGTTAAGGCAGGAGAATTGAGAGTTTGAGGCCAGCCTGGGCTATACAGATAGTTTAAGGCTAGCCTGAGCTATGTAACAAGACCCTGTCTCAAACAACACTAAACAAAATGAAGCAAAAACCCCCAACATCAGCAAAACCTTGATTTTTTGGCATAAAATATTGGGAGGGTGCTAGGGATTGAACCCAGGGCCTTGAGAATGCTAGGCAAGTGCTCTACCACTGAGTTACATCTAGAGCCTGTCATTTTATGAGACAAGCCCAGGCTGGCCTGGAACTAGAGATTCTCCTGCTTCAGCCTCCTGAGGGCTGGGGTTACAGGAATGGGCCACCATGCCCAGGAGGGAGATTTAAAAATTTTTTTTTACTTTGGGGGAATACTGGATGGTTGAGCCATGTTCCTTACACACACTTTTCAAGTGCTCTACCATTAAGTTGTGGGCTGGGATTTAGCTCAGTGGGTAGAGCGCTGCACTGCAGTCTCTGAGGCCCCGAGTTCAATTCCCAGCACCTCAAAAATGGGAGAAGGGTCTGGCAATCCACTCCCAAGGCAATCCCGAAGCACTCAGCCATTGAAAACCCTATGCGGGTCGCTATGAGTTGGATACTGACTTGACGGCACCTAACAACAACAACAACCATTAAGCTGCCCCCTAGCGCATGTTTTACTTTTTATTTTGAGTCAGGGTCTCACTAAGTTACACAGGCTGCCTCTGGCCTTGAACTTGTGATCCTCCTCATTCCACCTCCCGAGTCACTGTAATGATAGTCGTGCGCCGTCACGCCTGGCTTAAGGAAAATATTTAAAAAATATATTTTATTAATTCTCATTTCTCCTTTTGATTTCCTCAATCATTTCAAGGGTTGAAAGGTCTTCTTCCCTCCAGAGATCTGGTCACTGTTCCTTTAGAGTTTTTCAAGGAATTGATTTGCTTTCTAAAGAATGTATTTTTCAATATAAGTGAAAATGGACTTATCCTTACATTTTCCCCAACATGGTGCCCTACCTCCATTGATTCAACATTTCTCCTATTGTTCACCATTATTATGTATTAATCATTTTATGTGGGAAAGCCTGCTTCCCTTTCTCCATTAATCATGTGTTTTAATATCAGAGAGGACTTGATCCTCATCTTTTTCAAACAATTCTTTAGATTTCTCACCCATTATTTCCCCCAAGTGAATTTTTACTGTGGCTTCTGAGTTCTGTATTCCACTTAGATTTTTTTTCCCTTTCCAATATTTTAAATAATTTCACCTATATTTTCTTTTAGAATTTTTTTATGGTTCATTTTTGTTGTTGTTATTGTTTAAGTTTGGAATCCATCTGGAACTTATTTGGGTATATGGGGTGAGGTAGGGATTCAATTTTATTTTTTCCAGATGGCTGACTTCAGTTATCTCGATGCCATGGTTTGAACAGTGCATCTTTTCCCACTGATAGGCAATGCCTCCTTTTATTTATGTGCTGAATTTCCACATATGTTTCTGTACATTTCTGTACTGGGGTCTGGCCTGAGCCATCTAGTTCTTTTCAGCGCTATAAAACTTTAAAAATTACTGTACTTTCACAGTATGTTTTAACATCTGGTAAAGCCAGCTCTCTTTTATTACTTTTGTTTTTCCTTACAATTTCCCTGGCTAGTCTCACATGTTTATCTTTCCAAATGAAATTTGGTATCATTTTGTCAAGTTCCCAAAAATAAAAGAAAATAAAAACCTTGTTGGTTTAAGGCTTTTCTTACCAGTGAGGCTAGTGTTCTCCTAGGTTAGGGATGTTAACCCTTTGTCTTTCCTTGGGTTGTTAATCTATTTCTCTCTCTGTTAATTTTGTCTGTGGCATAGAAAATTTAGTAGCTTTATATCATCAAACCTATTTGCCTTTCCTTTAAAAAAATATCTTCAGTGATTCTAAAGCTTGAAAATGAGGTGCATGCCTGTAATCCCAGCAATCTGGGAGGAAGAGGCAGGAGGATTGTGAGTTTGAAGCCAGAGGCAGCCTGGGCAATTTAGCGAGACCCTGACTCAAACTAAAAAGTGTAAAATAAAAAAATATGGGCTGGGAGTTCAGCCCGCTGGTAGAGCACTTGCAAAGTCCATGCAAGGCCCTGGGTTCAACTCCCAAGTACTGCAAAACAAGCAAATAAATCAATAAATGAAGCTGGACAATGTTCTCTTCCTCCAGAGATGTGGTCGATATTCACGCACAGTTTTGGGCAGTCTCTCTAAGACTCCCTTGGCTTTATAAATCATCCCTTTCTTCAGCATGTGTGAAAGATGGGAAGAAGGCATCGGCACGGATGTCTTGTTCCTGACTCCTTCCTTCCTCTTCCTCACGTATCAGGCTCTCTACATGAGATCTGTCCCCTCCAGGCCTGCTCTGTTGTTAATCAGGGACTCAATCATCTGTTTCAGCATCCGAGAGCGCTGATTGCTCATGTTTCTCGAAATATTCCTGTGATTTCTCACCCTTCCATTTCCCCAAACAGACATGATTCATTTGGCTTCGCAGGAACCTCAGGAAGAAAGTGAGAAGTAGTAATCGCACTAGCTGGGGCTGAAAAAGGGTCAGAAATAGCTAGGGCCACTTCTCATTATCGCACCGGTGAGGGGACAAGTATGTTTTGGAGGACCTGAAATTCCCAAGGTCTCTATCAGCAGGAGCTTTGGCGGCTGAGTTTCACAGGAGGAAGAAGACAGATGTGGATGCAGTGGTGTCTAGGACTCAGCCTCACATCGGCAGCTCGGGGACTGTCACCTGCGAGTCACCCACAGCTGTGAGCCAGTGGAGGGAAATTGAGTGTGAGGAGGCGGCCGTGCCCTCTGGACTGGGGAGGGGGAGACATCATGGGATTCGGGATGGAATGAGGATCTCCTGCCTCCCTGGCCACCCCCCTCCATGGATTCTACTTTGTCCCCGTGATCCCAGGTGCTGGGGGTGTCTCTTGGGGGCCGACGTATCCGTGCCTGGGTCATTAGTGTGGGCAGAGACGGTGCGGGGCAGCCCCAGTGGGAGGGGGGACCAGCGGAGCAGCCCTGGGAGCGTCCTCATTTGCAAGCGACTTCAGTTAGGTCAATACCAGCAGCCCCCTAATAGTAGCAAGAGGGTCCAAGCAGATGGGGCCTTGGGCAGGTGAGTCCCTGCTGGGACCTTCAGCCAACCCACAGCCATGGCTCAAATGGGAACCCCGCCCCCCACCAGGATGCTGAAGGGCTGGAGTGTCTTCCAGGTCAAAGGAGGAGTCTCAAGGGGGGAGAAGCAAAAGGCTTCCAACCCCCACTGGCCCATCTGACTCGCAGGCGCTGCCCAAGAGCTAAATGCTGTTTATTCCCTGTCTTTATTTTTAGGTGTATTTTAATCAAACCGGTCCATGCAAATAACTCTACTAAGAAAAACAGCAGTTCTGTCCTTGTCTCTCCACACCCCTCCCTGCCACGTGCCTTCTCCAAGCGGCCACTATTTTGCCTCCTTTGATTATTTGGTTTTTGCCTCTGTGTCATTACATACGATCCCTGGAGATGACATATTCATTAATTAGTTCAATTGATTTTATCTTTGTCAGTCTTGTGGGCCGACTTTTTCCTCCGGAAGGTGAGGGTTTTTCTGATTGCTGGCTCTTCCTCCCCCGACACACCTTCCTGCCCCTTCAGACCTTTCCATACAGCGTTGGAATCATGGTCACCTCCGTGGTTCACGTTCTTTCACAGTGTGGAGCCTGGAGCGGTCTTCTCGCTTTCTAACTCTCCTTTTGCCACTCCCCAGCTGTGTGATCCTGGACAAAGTATTTGCCATCTTGGCTGAAAGCCATTGACCCAGGCTTGCTAGGTATAGCTTGGAGCGAGTCAGGTAAAAGCCTTCATATAGTAAGGAAAGGCCCACCGTTTTTGTCATCCCTCCCTGTATGAAGTATCGCTGCTCCCCCCTAATCCTTGTCCCTCCTTTGCTTAGATTTTTCTTTTTCTTTTCTTTTCTTTTCTTTTTTTTTTTTTTTTTTTTTGTGGTACTAGGGGTTGAACCCAGGACCCTGGGCTTGCATGCTCTGCAAGTGCTGGACCACTGAGCTGTGCCCCCAGCCCATTTTTTTTTACTTTTTGAGACAGGGTCTCGCTAAGTTACGCAGACTGCTTCTGGTCTCGAACTTGTGATCCTCCCGCCTCTGCCTCCAGAGCCGCTGGGATTACAGGCGTGTGCCACTGTGCCCGGCTCTCTTTGCTTAGTTTTCTACACAACTGTTGCCAATTCCGTCCCCAGCTTTCCTCCCAGGACTTCCGGTTGTACCAGGTATTCTGCACTCCAAGGTGGGGAGTAGAGAAGCCTGGGGGGGGTGGCTGCCGACCTGGGATTTCCCTTCCCCAGCAGTCTGGGGGCTCGCGTGGCCTTTCTCCTGGCCCCTGTACCCCACAGCTTCCCCTCTCTTGCTGCCCCCTCTCATCTGGGCAAGATCTCCTGTAGGATTCCTCCCAGGAAGAGCTTGAGAAAAGTGCAGCAGGGTCTCACAATTCACCTTCGTTCTCTCTATCAGTCCTGAGAGCACGGAATTAGCTCATACTGAGCCATTGCTCCAAGGAAAAGTGCAGCTCGGGAACCTGTCCATGCTCACAGCCTTGTTTTATGTGTGTTTTTGTTTAAAGACACCTTGATATATATTGTTGGCTCATTAACATCAAACTCATGGCCAAGGGCGCTGTACCTTGTGCTGTATGTAGCTCATGGTGAAGATCGCTGTGGCTCATGCTTGAACGAAGCTCATTTACAGTCTCCTACTATAGATCAGCCTGCAGCTGTAGCCCTGTGGCATCTGATCCCATCAGATCTCAGAAGCTAAGCAGGGTCGGGCCTGGTTAGTACCTGGATGGGAGACTGCCTGGGAACACCGGAAGCTGTAGGCTTGGGAGAAGGACCTGGCAACCCCTCCCAAAAATCAATCTGCCATTGAAAACCCTATGAACAGCAGAGAAGCACTGACAATAGTGTTTCCCCTGTTGTACAGAGGGTTGCTGTGAGTTGGATACCGACGAGACGGCACCTAACAACAACAACAACAACTATAGATCACAGGGGCTGGGGTTTAGCTCAGTTGGTAGAGTGCCACTCTGCAGTCTGTGAGGTTCCCAGTTCGATTTACAGCACCGCAAAAAATGGGAGAAGGACATGGCAATCCACTCCGGAGGCAATCCCTAAACAGCTATTGAAAACCCTAGGAAGGTCGCTATGAGTCGGACACGACTGGACAGCACCTAACAACAACAACAACAACAACTATATTTCACAGGGGCTGGGGTTTAGCTCAGTTGGTAGAGCACTGTGCTGTAGTCCCTGAGGTCCTGAGTTCAATTCCCAGCACTGCAAAAACAGAAGGACATGCCAATCCACTCCCAAGGCAATCCCGAAACAGTCAGCCATTGAAAACCCTAGGAGGGTCGCTATGAGTTGGCCACCACTCGACAGCACCTAACAACAACAACAACTGTATATCACACCTGCAGCGGTACCACTGTGGCGTCCGATCCCGTCAGATCTTGGAAGCTAAGCAGGGTCAGGCCTGGTTAGTACTTGGATGGGAGACCGCCTGGGAACACCAGGTGCTATAGGCTTGGGAGAAGGACCTGGCAACCCACTCCCCCCAAAAACCAGTCAGCCATTGAAAACCCTATGAATAACAGAGAAGCACTAACAATACCGCTTCGCCTGTTGTGTGTACGGTTGTTATGAGTTGGACACTGACTCAACAGCACCTAACGACGATGCATATCACAACCTCAATGCATATGACAACCTCCTTTTACTCAGGAACGCAAGACAGCTCTTTAGCAGTGCACTTGAGGGTCATTTTAAACAGCAAAGTCACCAAAAGGAAACCATGAAAAATGTGGCGTTCAATGGACTGTGGAAAGGGCATTTGTTTACAGTAGCAGAGCTGAAATGAGAAGGTGGAGGGGTCTTCTCCATCAGCACATTTAGAGAACTCTTTTTTTCTTTTTTCTGTTTTCCCTTTCACAGTGCTGGGAGTCCCACCCCGGGGCCTTATGCGTGCTGGGCAGCACCCCACCAGCTGAAGTAGCCCCCAGGCTGAGACTCACCTTCTTTCAGGCCATACACATGCCTGTGAAAGACCTTGAAAGCACAGCCCAAGTGTTGATTTGGGGGTTACAGATACATTGTAGCAATAGATAGGTTACTTTCCAGATACAGAATCCATGCATAATGCGGGACTGAGTATTCCAAGACTTCACAGGACTCAAAGAATCTTCCTTCCCGCCTCCCATTTGATCCAGAGCTTGGCTGGGAAAAAGATCTATCTAGTTGCAAATACTTTTCCTTCAGTATTTTGCAGCCAGCCTGCCTGCCTGCCTGCCTGCCTGCCTGCCTGCCTGCCTGCCTGCCTGCCTGCCTTCCTTCCTTCCTTCCTTCCTTCCCTCCTTATTTCCCTCCCTCCCTCCCTCCTTTCTTTTTCTTTCTCGTTCTCTTTCTTTTCTTTTTCCTTCCCTCCCTCCCTCCCTCTCTCTCTTTCTCTCTCTTTCTCTCTTTCTTTCTTTCTTTCTTTCTGTCTTTCTTTCTTTCTTTCTTTCTGTCTTTCTTTCTTTCTGTCTTTCTGTCTTTCTTTCTTTCTGTCTGTCTGTCTTTCTTTCTGTCTTTCTCTTCTTTCTTTCTTCTTTCTTTCTTTCTGTCTTTCTTTCTGTCTTTCTGTCTGTCTTTCTGTCTGTCTTTCTTTCTTTCTCTTTCTTCTTTCTTGTTCTGCTCTCCCTCAAATCCTCTCTACTTCCTCTGTGCGGTTTTTTCCGGTTCCTTTTTTCCTCTGTAGTACGTGGCTGTCCTCGCCTGTCTCGCGGTCCCTGGCTGGCTGGCTTAGAGTGTGTGGGGTCAGCTGAATGAAATCTCCCATTCACCAGGAGGGTTCATGTGGGAAATGCTCATGCTGGGCGAGGGAGCACAAAGCCCTTTCCCCTGGGCTGGAGAGACCCCTGTAGAAAAATGTACCCACCTCTTGCAGTGGGACACGCGGGGGCTAATGTTCCAGGAAGCAGGTAGGAAGGAATCCTGGGATTCTCTGCATCTGTCCACACCTTTCCAGAAGCCACCTGAACCCCCCTCCCCATGTACAGACCCCAGGCTTCTGCCAGCACTGATTGTGGGGTGTGTGTCTCTGCTGCCTGGGGCCGGTTTGTGAGTCTCCTTGGGACAGTGATAAATCCGCCCGCTCCTCCTTTGGGGCAAGGGAGCAAAGATGGATGCAGGTGTTTGATCTGTCATCTCTGTTGGAAGCCCATTTGGTTTTTGCAGTGTCCGTCTGGCTCAATAAACTGGGAGCGTCCTCAAGGCTAGGAGCTGCTCTGACTCATTTCTGAGTCCCGTGAGCCAGGCACAGCCCTGGCCCTGTAAACACTCGCTTGATGTTTTAGAACAGAGAAGCCCAGCCGACGCTCCCGCAAGGGCAGGAGATCTGGGTTCAGATCTCAGTTCCGCTCCTAACTTTCCTGGAAAGGGGCGAGTCCTTCCATTTCTCTGCCTCTCATTTTCTTCATCTGTAAAATGGGTATGCGGAGGGTACCTCACCACGTTGGCATGAAACAGAAACCAGATGGGTGGGGGTGGGGAGTGCTGAGCGAGTGCTAAACCACATCAGAGATGGCATGTGGTGTTGCTGTTCAGTGCTGTGGAGTTGGTATCTGACTCACAGTGACCCTGCATACAACAGGCCAAACGCTATTGTCAGTCCTTCTCTGCTGTTCATAGGGTTTTCAATGGCTGACTGATTTTTGGGAGTGGGTTGCCAGGTCCTTCTCCCACGCCTATAGCACCTGGTGTTCCCAGGTGGTCTCCCATACAAGGACTAACCAGGCCGACCCCACTTAGCTTCCGAGATCTGACGGGATCAGATGCCACAGGGCTAAGGCTGCAGGCTCAGAGATAGTGTAACAAACAGTAATTCAGGGCAAACAGCAGGACTGCTACGTTAGTGACAAGACATGAGATGGTGAGTCAGGAGAGTGTGCTTCTGCCACAGATGGGCATTGACAATGCTGGGGCGTGGGGCACCCTAGACCTCACACATACTTGGCAAGTGCTCCGTTACTGAGCTGCACCCCCAGCCCTGCTTTTATTTTTTTGTTTTGACACAGGGTCTCACTAAGTTGCCCAGGCTGCTTCTTCTACTTCTGGCCTTGAACTCACGATCCTTCAGCCTCAGCTTTCTGAATAGCTGGAATCATGGGCATGCGCCACCGTGTCCGACTCATGGGCTGTTTTTAAGATGACCTCAATCCTGTCTTTTTCTCAGGTCCAATGTCTTCTACTCCACCCTCATCACCCTTATTGTTTGAATCTAACCTGTTCTCCGAAGACCATGCGTTAGAACGCTTGGTCCCCATCTGCCTGGCCAAGATTTTGCTTTCCTTGCTTCTACACAGTCAATGCCCACGGAAGCAGCAGTCAAGAAATCAAAAGACACGTTGCGTTGGGAAAAGCTGTTGCCAAAGACCTGTTTAAAGTGTGGAAAAGTAAAGATGTCACATTGAAGACGAAGGTGTGTCTGATTCATGCCGTGGTATTTTCATTCACACCATAGGATGGTGAAAGCTGGACACTGAATAAGGTTGAAAGGAGAAGAATGGATGCTTTTGGATTGTGGTGCTGGAGACAAGTATTGAAAAACATCGATTCTCCTGTCTCCCTTATTCACTGGCCAGCTTTCACAAGCATATAATACAACTGAAAATGCCTCTTGATAACGGTCATTATATTGTTGTTGTTGTTGTTGTTGTTAGGTGCTGTCGAGTCGAGTCCGACTCATAGCAACCCTATGTACAGCAGATCGAAACACTTGCCGATTCTGTGCCAGGCAAACGATCTTATTTATGTTTAAGCCCATTGTTGCAGACACTGTGTCAATCCATCTGGTGGAGGGTTTTCCTCTTTTGCGTTGACCTGCCACTCTCCCAAACATGATGTCCTTCTCCAGGGATTGTTCTCTCCTGACTACATGTTCGAAATATGTAAGATGCAGTTTGGTCATTTTTGCTTCCAAGGAGCACTCTGGTTGTATACGATTGCATAATTTTTGTTAACCTCCCCCTTGCTTACAGTTCAGAGGATGGAGGTCAGGGCAGCCAACTGCCCAAGGCCACATGGTTGTTGTTGGTGTTAGGTGCCGTCCAGTCGGTATCCAACTCATAGCCACCCTCAGAGGGTTTTCAATGGCTGTTTCGGGATTGCCTTGGGAGTGGATTGCCAGGAACTTCTCCCATTTTGCTGTGCTGGGAATCGAACTTGGGACCTCAGAGACTGCAGCGCAGTGCTCTACCCACTGAGCTAAATCCCAGCCCGACCAGAGGCTAGGAAAGCCTCAAACCATTTTGTCAGAATCACAAGATCTCCTTTCACCTTTGAGCTTCGCAGTCATCAGGGGCCTGCGGACGCCCTGGGGCTTCGCAGTTAGCAGTGGCCACTGAGCCCCGGAGAGTCCAAATATTTGCAAGTCTCTGTGGGCTCTCCAAGGGGTGGGTGAGGCCACAGGTTCAGGGCCCGAGGCCGCCTCGCACTGACGCATGAGTTTCCTTTTTGACCTCTTTGTTACTGTTGTTACATGGCGAGTGTTTTTAGGTGTTTTTTTTTAATAAGTGAAAACACACTTTCCCAAAGTTGGCGGCTTCACATGTAGACTTTTAGACACTGTTTGGCTTGGCACAGCTTCCAAACGTCTCCCGGCCACTGTTGCTCTATATTTCTTTTTGCCAGAACCAAGACCAGAAATAACTCAACTGTGAAAAAAAACTTACAAGCTTGCCGGCAGCCCTTGAAGAAGATGAATTGCGGGTGGGTTATTTTCCCCTCTGAGTCAGGAGTGTGAAGGTAGGTGGGAGAAGGAGCAGGGCTTTGAAAGACCTAGGGATATTTAGGGACCAGGACGGGTTCCATTTTAAGAAAGACGAGGGTGGAAGCATCCACACCCCATCAGACAGTCCTGGGTTTTTTCCTGCCTGGCTCTTGGCGGCCATTGGTTGGGCTTTCTCATTACGGCTGTGAAGATCTATTTGGTTGGCGTGATTCCAGTTGGCAAGAATGATTTTCCTTTTGTGGCCTTAAAACTTTTTTCTTAATGGGCCACTTGGAAGCTTTCTGTCATCCTATCTTGGTTGAATGTGGTTCTCAGCACAGAAGGGAAGCCATGATTAACAGCGGAGGACGTGCAAAGGTCCTGTGCAAAGGCTGCCCTTTTCCTCCGGCAGCTGGGAGACACCACACAAGACAGGCCCAGGGCACTGGTGCACCCAGTGACGTCCTTGTCGTTGTTGTTAGGTGCCATTGAGTCTTGTCCGACTCATAGTGACCCTCATAGCCACCCTCATAGGGTTTTCAATGGCTATTTCGGGATTGCCTTGGGAGTGAGTTGCCAGGTCCTTCTCCCATTTTGCTGTGCTGGGAATCGAACTTGGGACCTCAGAGACTGCAGAGCAGCGCTCTACCAACTGAGCTAAATCCCAGCCCAGTGACGTCCTTAGGTGGCGCAGAAGCCCGCAGGTTAGATGTTATGACGCAGATCCATTCGTCATCCCGTTGTCCAGCCTTCTCCACACCTTGTTGTGTCCACATTGCTTCACGGCCACGTCAGCGTGGAGTACACGGAAGTTCCCCTTCCTCCTGAGCCCCTGAGAAGCTCATGTGGAGAGAAAGACACCCCGGCAGTAATAACAAGCACAGAGAAAACCCCATGCAGTTGGGAAGACTAGGCCAACAGCCAACACAAGTTCTGGAAATTTCTCAGAGACACTGACTGTCTCTGGCAGGCTGCCAGATTGGATACCTGTACTGACTCCCCCGAGGAGGGCTGAAATACTGGATAAAATGCTGTTTGAAATCTCTCTCGCTCTTTTGGTTGAGTTGGCCTGAGAGTCAGAAACGCCGGCTCTCCCAAATGGAACAAAGGCAGGAAACTTCAGAGACAGCGAGCTGCTGTTTCCAAAGCTGCGAGGGTCGAGCCTGGGCTTCCCCTCAGGGGTACGGAACAGGAAGCCTCTTCAAAGCCAGAGTCCAAAAGGCCAATGTCCAGAGTGGAGGAAAGAAAGAAAAGCAAATCTGACCCCGCTGAAGGGAAAAGGATGGAACCTTGCCTGCCCTGACCTTGACACTGGGTTAAAAGGAAAAATATTTCCCCCAAGGATCTGTCATCACAAATTGGCCTCATGTGATTTTCAGTTTGAATTCATGCATGCCAGGTGGAAAAAAAAAATACTAACACCCTAAAATCCTTCAAGTGAAGAATTTAAGGTGGCTCCTGCTTGCAAATGTCTTGAACCCACTCAAGCCAACCCTAAACCTCCTCAAGGATTTCAGCTGTGGTGTCACCTTATAAAATATCCTCAAGTCAAGTTCCAAAGACAGCGAGCAGTTCATAGTGGGCAAATGATAAACTTCATAAAGGGAGTGGGGGAGAAAGAAAGAATATAAGCAGAGACCAGGGGCAGTAGCACTAAGTCCTTAACACTTTTAGATTGGAAATGATACAATTGCAAACAGTACTATTGTTTGTTTGTAGTTCAGACGACAAAAAAAAAAATCTAAAATAACTATTTTTGTGTATATAAGAAATAAAAGGGAAGTTTGAAAAAAAAAATGAACAGGCAATAAGAGACTGTAAAAAACAGCCAGACTTGGGAAAGAACCAAATTAAACTTACAGAAACGAAAGATATAGCACTTGAAATTTGAAACTCAGTGGATAGGTCCAGCAGAAAATTAGACACAGCCAAAGAGAGGATTATCTAGAGGAAGAGTGAGAGGTCCTAATGTACATCTGTTCAGCGTTCTAGAGGAGATGATAGAATGAGTATACGGGCAGCATATGAAGAGGTAACAGCTGATAATATTGTGGATAAACATTGTAGCTATCTAAACCTCAGATCCAGGAAGCCCACTGAATCCCAAGCAAGGTAAACAAAAGAACTTCACCTCTGGACATATTAGAGTAAAATTATGGAACTTGACAGGAAAAGAGAAGGTGGTAAAGGCATCAGAGAGAGAGAGAGAGAGAGAAAAAAAAAGATTATTCCCAAAGGATCAATAATGAGATTCACAGCTGACTTCTTGTGATCATCAGTTGAAGCCAGAATACAGTGGAATCATTCTTTTGTTTATTATTATTTTGGGGGATAGAGTATCTTCGGGTCCTCCAGCCTGCTCTCAAACTGGTGATCATCCTGCTTCTGCCTCCTGAGTGCTGAGGTTCCAGGTATGCCCCGCCGTGCCTGGTCAAATCAAGTCTTTAATGTGGAGAGAAATAGTAACTGCCAACACAGAACTTCATACAATTCTTCCAGAATGAAGATGAAATAAGGACATATTCAGAAAAGTAAAAATGGAGAGGTTGGAGGGTTTTCTTTTTCATTAAAATAGCCTCAGTGAAGAAAAGTCTAATTGTAATGTACTTCAAGCAGAATAAAAATTATTCCAGTGAGACGACCAGCTACATGAGAAGGAGCAAGAGGCAAAGACATTGGCAAATATTTGGAGCAAAGCTAAACAAACTTGGACTGTGTGACTCCATAGTAATAATGTCTAATTTATGGTAGGGGAAAACAGGCGTACTAACAGTACTAAAATACTGGAAAGTACCATATAATTTGGGAGAGGATGTTCAAAATTAAACTTTCAAATTCTTTCGGTTATTTGGGAGGAGGGCAAATATACTAAGTTTAGACCTTGTTAGTTAAGTGCTCAGTGATGAAATACCTAGGAAAAGCACTAGAAATTAGTCATAGAGTATATGACTTCTAAATTAGAAAGCAAAACTAAGAAAAAGAAGAAAAACTCTCAGATGATTCCAATGATGATAAGAAAAGGGGCTGTGGGTAGAAAAAATAGAATTATAAGACTATACAAGTGTAAGTTGTAATTAAATATGAGTAAGTTATTAGTAGGGTTGGGATTTAGCTCAGTTGGTAGAGTGCTGCGCTGCAGTCTCTGAGGTCCTGAGTTCAATTCCTAGCACCGTAAAAATGGGAGAAGGACCTGGCAATCCACTTCCAAGGCAATCCCGAAACAGCCATTGAAAACCCTATGAGGGTCGCTATGAGTCGGATACTGACTCAACGGCACCTAACAACAACAACAACAAAGTTATTAGTAATATATGTAAAAGGACTAAATTATTTGGTTAAAAGACAATTGTTAGGTGGAATAGTTAAAACATCTAGATTATGGGAGCCAGGCATGGTGGCTTACATCTATAATCCTAGTTACTTGGGAGGCTGAGGCAGGAGGATCAAAAGTTTGACTCCAGCCTGGCAACATTGGGAGATTCTGCCTCAGAAGAAAAAAAAAAAAGCTAGATTATGTTCTGTTTATGAGATGTACCTCACATGTAATGAATGAGAGTGTTGAAAGTCCAAGTAAAGAAATATTAGATGTGACTGAGGGTATAGATCAGAGGTAGAGTGTGCACCTAACATACACAAAGCCCTGGGCTAAATCCTCAGAAACACTACCACCAAAGGAGGGGGGAAGAGGAGGAATAGTAAAGAGAGGAAGATGGGGGGGCGAGAGAAGATGATGAGGGGGAGGAGGAGGAGGAGGAGGAAGAGGAGAAGAAGAAGAAGGAGGAGGAGGAGGAGGAGGAGAAGGAGAAGGAGAAGGAGAAGGAGAAGAAGAAGAAGAAGAAGAAGAAGAAGAAGAAGAAGAGGAAGAAGAAGAAGGAGAAGAGGAGGAGGAGGAGGAGGAGGAGGAAGGAGGAGGAGGAGGAGAAGAAGGAGAAGAAGAAGAAGAGGAAGAAGGAGAAGAAGAAGAGGAAGGAGAAGAAGAAGAGGAAGGAGAAGAAGAAGAGGAAGGAGAAGAAGAAGAGGAAGAAGAAGTGGAGGAGGAAAGAAAAAGAAAAAATTACAGTAGGAAAATACTAACTAAAAGAAAGTATCTGTAGCTATATTAATGTAAGGTAAAACTTTAAGGCAGAGAAGGATTATCTCTGGTAAGAGAACAATAGAAGGCTCAACTAACCAGGAAGCTCTGAGAGTTCTCATTCCCTATAGAGGTGACCCTTGGTCTCCACAGGGCATTGGTTCCAGGACCCTGGCAGATATCAAAATCCTTAGATGCTCAAGTTCCTTATGTAAAGTGTTGCATATAACCTATGCACATCCTCCCATATATTTCAAATAATCTCTAGATTGCTTACAATGTCTAATAAAATGCAAACCACATGTAAATAGTTCTGTTACTACAGTGATTAGGGAAGAATGACAAGGAAAAAATTATATGTGTTCAGTACAGATGAAAAAAGTTTTGGAAGGTTTTCCACTCGTAATTGGTTAACTCTATGAATGTGGAACCTGCAGATATGGAGGGCCAATGATATAACTACTGTAGCTGCAAGAAATATAAAGGAAAAATGGAAAGAACAAGAACAGACATATCCGTCTTCGTGATGGGCTATTTCTAGGCCATTTCGGTGAAGATATGGAAAGTTTGAGGAACACAGTTACAAATTTAACATAGCCAACGTGTAGCTTCTGGCACGCTTCCACTGGGGAAGACACATTTTTCTGGAGCATGCATGGGACATTTAGAACACATGCTAGACTATCAAGCTAACCTCAACCCATTTCAAAGATTAGGGTGGCAGGTTGGATCCCCTGGGAGCCTGACTTTGAGATGGAGACCAAGAGCAAGAATGTTATTAGGGAACATTCCTGGATGTCAGTACCTACGGAAGGCATCGGAAGAAGTAGATGAGCAGGAAAGGGACATGAGGCAGCAACGCTGCACCAGGGGAGGCTTAGCCAAGTCCACAGGGAGCTTGGGAGCTAGAGAGTCCTTTGGTGTAGGGGTTCCCCCAAGGAGGTTAGGAAGGAGACATGATTCTGGGATTACTTGGGTGGGAGCCTATCTGGCCCCCCTCGAGGTCTGACCCATTAACAGCCTGTCTGGTACTCGCTGAAGCTTGGAAGCCCATGAAACTCAGGGAAAATGGCCTCTAACAACCGTTGACCCTACGTGTCCCTCCTCAACCCCCCTGCCTCCTGATAGGCTACACCCATGTCCCCTGATTGGCTAGTTATCTAGCATCTCCGATTGGCTACACACTGCCACCCTGAGTTCACCTAATTTACATTCTCCCTTCTGATTGGTTATGCCCTATCTACACCCTACTACCTGATTGGCTACACCAGAACAAAGCCCTAGCTTCTGATTGGTCCACAAGGGTTTATAAGCAGCTGCGCAGCAATGAGTTTGAGTCATCTTCTGAATGGACAAGCAGGCGATAAAGAGCTGTTTCATGAAGCGCTCCCAGAGAGGTGTTTATTCTTCAACGCGGAGTAGCTCTGAGCGTAATTCTCTGAGCCTGTCTTTCCAAAGCCTCTCAGAGTGGCTGTGAGTGTAATTCTCCATTCGGGGTGGCGTGATTCTCTGGCAGCATTCAAATCCTTCTACGGGTCCCCAAGTGAAGCCATTCACATGGACAGAGGAGCTCCCCCCACACTTTGGAACTGCGTGAGTAGGGATAGGGGCCAAGTCTTTACCCTCCTGCACTCACCGGCCATCGGACGCAGGCTGTGCACTGAAGGAAGCATGGGCTTGGTTGGGCAAGGCAATTTCTTCAGGCCAGGCAACCTCCAAAAATAGCTGACAGCCGAAGGACCCTTCTCTGCAGCTGGGAGAGGGAGTCTGTCCTGCAGGAAGAAGAGGGGCAGTCTGCATAGCATCAACTGCAATTTGTGTATACACCATACTCTCAGATCACAATCTCCACAGGTTATTGTTGTTGTTGTTAGGTGCCATAGAGTCAGGTCAGACTTGTCGTGACCCTACGTACAACAGAATGAAACACTCCCCAGTTCTGTGCCAGGTGCACGATCCTTTTTATGCTTAAGCCCGTTGTTGCAGCCATTGTGTCAATCCGTCTAGTTGAAGGTCTTCCTTTTTTATGTTGACCCGCCACTCTCCCAAACATGATGTCCTCCTCCAGGGATGGGTCCCTCCTGAATACATGTCTACTGGTGAAAAAATCTTCACAGGTTAGACACTGATGACCAAAGAGACAACTAAGATGCGCATCCTTTCAGAGAAGTGGTGCATCCAAACAACTCACAGCCACATTAGAAAAGTCATAACTCAAGTTAGAAAATACTTAGATCTGGGCACTGACAAAAATATTTTATATTAAAGTTTGTGAGATCCAACCAAAATGGTGAGTGATGGTGTTAGGTGTCGTCAAGTTGGGTCCGACTCAGCGACCCTCATAGGGCTTTTGATAGCTGATTGATTTCAGGACTATTTTGGGAGTGAGCTGCCACGTGTTTCTCCCATTTTTGCAGTGCTGGGGATCAAACCCAGGACCTCAGAGAGTGCAGAGCAGCACTACAAACTGAGCTAACCACTTTTTTATGTTGGATGCTCAGTTTATTCATTTAAGACCACTTCTTACTAATACAAGCTTTTGAGATTATATGTTGTTGTAGTTGTTAGGTGCTGTCGAGTCAGTATCTCACTCATAGCGACCCTAGTGAATAGTGAAACACTATTGTCAGTGCTTCTCTGCTGTTCATAGAGCTTTCAATGGTGGATTGATTTTTGGGAGTGGGTTGCCAGGTCCATCTCCCAAGCCTACAGCACCTGGTGTTCCCAGGCGGTCTCCTATCCAAGTACTAACCAGGTCCGACCCTGCTTAGCTTCCGAGGTCTGACAGCATCGGATGCCACAGGGCTACGGCTGCAAGCTTGAGATTATATATTCACCTTTAAATAAGATTATTTAGAAGGGAATATATAATATTAGCCTGCAGCTGTAGCCCTGGGGCATCCGATCCCATCAGATCTCGGAAGCTAAGCAGAGTTGGGCCTGGTTAGTACCTGGATGGGAGACCTCCTGGGAACACCAGGTGCTGTAGGCTTGGGAGAAGGACCTGGCAACCCCCTTCCAAAAATCAATCTGCCATTGAAAACCCTATGAACAGCAGAGAAGCACTGACAATAGTGTTTCCCCTGTTGTACAGAGGGTCGCTATGAGTCGGATACTGACTCGACGGCACCTAACAACAACAACAACAACAACAACAATATAATAAGGGTTTGTATTAGCAAGAAGTGATCTTAAATGAATAAGCTGGGCATCCAATGTAAAAAGTTAGACAAGAATAATAGAATAACCTTCAAGATAGAAAAAAGAATCAAACATCGGGCACTGTGTGGCATGCCTGTAATCCCAATGATCTGGGAGGCTGAGGCAGGAAGATAGTGAATTTGGGGTCAGAGGCAGCCTGGCCAACTTAGCAACATCCTGTCTCAAAATAAAAAAGTAAAAAAGGGGCTGGTCATGTGGCTCGGTGGTAGAGCACTTGCCTGGCATGTGCAAGGCCCTGGGTTCAATCCCAAGTACTAAAAATCAAACAAACAAACAACAAAAACAGAAAAGAAAAGGAAAGGAAAAAGAAAAGAATGGAACACCCTTAACTAGACAAAGGGAAATGAAATGTGTGTGTGTAAACACATGCGCAGACATAGATGACATCATACATAATGGTGAAATATTGGAAGCATTATGTTTGAGATCAGAAGCCAATGGTGATGTTCCCTGTAGCCAACTCCGTTCAACATTGTGGTCTGGCTTCTAGCCAGCCTGGTAACACAAGAAAAATAAATTAAACGCATGAAGATCAAAAGGAAGAAATGAAACGAATGCTATTATCAGATGATAGGATCATTTAAATAGAAAATCCAAAAGAAGTTCATTGAGGCTCTTGGCGCTGGAGGCCGGGAGGCTCAGGATCAGGCAGCCACAGCTGCTTGAGTAGGGATAGGAGCCAAGTCTACACTCTTGCACTCCCCGGCCATTGGACGCAGACTGTGCACCTCATGCTGCTCCGTACCCTGGTGGACGTCCGAAGGCAGGCAGATGTGTGCAGAAAAGGCAGAAACCTGGGTGGCAGCCTCGCTTTTTAACAAACCACGAGTTGAAAAGTGAGGCTGCTCCTCGAGTAATTAATCCAGGCCCAAAGGGCCAGAACCAACTCACTACTGCAAGAATTAACTTGTCCCAAGAGAACGGCATGGGTCCCTCTCAGCTGCCTAATCACCCCTTAAGGCGCCACCGCAGCACCCCCACAATGGCAACCGGATTTCAGCATGAGTCTCAGGGGGGCAGGCCATATTCAGACCGTAGCGCTTCTGTAGGAAGACAGTGTCTGCAGCCTGGATCCAAGGTCCCCTCAACCCCTCAGCCCCGCTGTGGCACAGAGAATGATGTGAGTTCCCACTTCCTCTGATGGGGAACCTTCTAGAATCACTAAGACCTGCATTACCTTTTAACATCATCTTTCTGTTAGTCATGGAGGGTGAAGGACTCAGTCTAGATCAAATGCTTAGATTCCTTGCTCATCCCATGACACCCCCATCACCAATATTGATGGCTCAAATCTAATGTTGTCCCTCCTTTATATTTTACTCAACCTCAGGCATTGTTATAGAAAAAAAACCCAGACAAGACAATAATGTCGACCTTGAGTAGAGTCTGACTCATAGCAATCCTATGTACAACAGAACAAAACACTTCCTGATTCTGTGCCAGACACATGATCTTATTTATGTTTAAGCCCATTGTTGCAGACACTGTGTCAATCCATCTAATTAAGGGTCTTCCTTTTTACCCTGACCTGCCATTCTCCCAAACATGATGTCCTTCTTTGTAGGGATGTTGCCTAGAGAGGCAGAGGGAAGACAAGAGTCTGCCTGGCTTGAGGCCTATCTGGCCTACCTGGAGGCCTAAGATCTGTTTCCCAGGGCAAGATGGCCCCTGATGACCTCTACCCCAAATCCTGGCCTCTAGCTCAAGCTTTTTGGTGTTGAGCCTGCAAAGATGGCTCTGGAGTCCAACTACCCTCCTTGAACCCCTTGATGCCTGATGGGCTGCAACCTAATCACCCAGCATCTCCTGATTGGTCAGTTAACCAACCCCTTATGATTGGTCACCCAGTTTCACCTAATTTGCATCTATCCCCTGATTGATTGTGCCCTGACCACACCTTACCACCTGATTGGTGAAGCCATAGTCACTCCATACTGTGTGCTAGCTTCTGATTGGTTCATAAGGGTTTATAAGCATGGTGCACAAGGCACTTGGGGTCCATTCCATCGATCCTCTAAAGAAAGACAGACGAGAGAGCACCAATAAAGAACTGTTCCAGAAGAGGTCCTGGAGTTGGTGCCATCTCTTGATAAGGAGTGGTTGTGAATGTAAACCTCCGAGCTGTCTCCCAAGGGACTGGCAGAATAGCTGGGAGTGTAATTCTCCTTCCCAGGTGGCACAGTGCTCCACCAACACTCAACTCACTATCCTGCAGCTGGGCGATGCCCGTACACTTTTCCAGGAATTGCTCCCTCTGGACTACATGTCCAAAATATGCAAGACATAGTCTAGCCATCCTTGCTTCCAAGGAGCACTCTGATTGCACTTCTTCTAGGGCAGATCCATTGGTTCTTTTGGCAGTCCATGGTATATTCAATACTCATCTCTAGTACCATAATTCAGAAGCACCAATTCTTCTCCTTTCAACCTTATTCAATGTCCAGCTTTCACAGCCATATGATGCCACAGAAAATACCATGGCATGAGTCAGGCGCATCTTCCTCTTCAATGTGACATTTTAGTTTTCAACATTTTAAAAAGGTCTTTTCAATATCTTTTCCTGAGGCAAGGCATCTTTTGATTTCTCAACTGCTGCTTCTGAGTGTTGGTTGTACAACCAAGTAAAGGAAAATCTTGGACAGCCTCAGTCTTTTCTCCATTTATCATGATGCTGCATCCTTGCCCCATTGTAAGGATTTTTGTTTTTTGATGTTGAGGCACAATCCATACTGAAGACTGTATTCTTTGGCCTTTATTAGTAAATGTTTCAAATCCTCTTCACTTTCAGCAAGCAGAGTTGTGTAATCTGCATAACGCAAGTTGTTAATAAGTCTTCCTCCAATCATGATGCCACATTCTTCTTTATAAAGTTCAGCTTCTCAGATTATTTGCTCACTATAGAAATTGAAGAGGTATAGTGAAAGGATACAGCCTAGATGCACACCTCTTTTGACTTGTTTTTTTTTTTTTAAAAAACTGCCCCCTGGTCCATGTACAGATTCCTCATGAGTACAATTAGGTGCTTTTGTATTCCCATTCTTTGTAGTGTTATCCATAATTTATCATGGTCTAGACAGTCAAATGCCTTTGCATAGTCGATAACACATATACATCTTTCCGGTATTCTTTGCTTTTGGTTAATATCCATCTGACATCAACAGTGATGTCCCTGGTTCCACGTCTTCTTCTGAACCTGGCTTGATTTTATGACAGTTCCCTGTCTGTATACTGCTGCAGTTGCTTTTGAATGACCTTTAGCAAAATTTTGCTTGTGCATGATATTAATGATATCATTTAATAGTTTCCACATTTAGTTGGATCCCATTTCTTGGGGATAGGCACGAATATGGATCTCTTCCAGTCAGTTGGCCAGGTAGTTGTTTTCCAAATCTCTTGGCATAAACAAATGAGCACCTCCAGTGCTGCACCTGTTTGTGGAAACATCTCTATTGGTATTCCATCAATTCCTGGAGCCTTGTGTTTCACCAATTCCTTCAAGGCAGCTTCCACTTCTTCTTTTAGTACCATTGGTTCTTGATCATATGCAATCTCTTGAAATAATTGGTCATTCCCCAATTCTTTTTGGTATAATGACTCTGTGTATTTCTTCCATCTTCCTTTGATGTTACCTGTGTCGTTTAATATTTTCCCTGTGGAATTCTTCACTATTGCCACTGGAGGCTTGAATTCTTTCTTCCATTCCTTAAGCTTGAGAAAAACAGCGTGTTCTTCCCTTTTTCGCTTTCTGTCTCCAGCTCTTTGCACATCATTATGATATTTGATTTTATCTTCTTGAGCTGCCCTTTGAAATCTTTTTTAGTTCCTTAACTTCATCCTGTCCTCCCCCTGAGTTCAGAGACCTCCTTGAGAACAGGTTTAATGCATTAGACACTAATGATAGAAGACCAGACGCGTTGTGGCATGATATCAAAGCTTGGGAGAAGCTCAAGGCCTGCACTGTGGGCAGGAGACAGTGCAGGGTCAGGCTAAAGGAACTGGGTGGGAGAACTGGGGAGGGGTGCAGGAGGTGACAATGACCATGAATGACAGATGGCAACACCCACTCCCCTCCATTCTGGACACTGGAGAGGGAAGTCAAGTTAGCTAAAATGACTGGACTCTTCTTTTCCTTTCCCACCGCCTACCCCAACCCCGCCTGCAGCCATAGCCCTGTGGCATCCAATCCCGTCAGATCTTGGAAGCTAAGCAGGGTCAGGCCTGGTTAGTACCTGGATGGGAGACCTCCTGGGAACACCAGGAGCTGTAGGCTTGGGAGAAGGACCTGGCAACCCCCTCCCAAAAATCAATCTGCCATTGAAGACCCTATGAACAGCAGAGAAGCACTGACAATAGTGTTTCCCCTGTTGTACAGAGGGTCGCTATGAGTCGGATACCGACTCGACGGCACCTAACAACAACAACAACAACCCCAATCCCACTGTGGTTCTCACCTCTGACAGGTGTCCCAAATGGGTGAAGGTGACATTAGACAGTGCAGTTCACACATTGCACTTGTTAGTTGCGTGTTCCTTAGAAGCCGCCTTCCTGTCTGTGAAGAAGTGTCTCTGATTTTCTCTTCTCCCAGCAGGCAGGCTTTTCTGCTCAGTTTTCTTTCCTGTGCGCTTAGTGGGATAAAGAAATATCTCTTTCCACGTAAAGAGCACATCAGAAGCACTCGGGTGCAGGCACACAGAAGCTTCTGAATTATGGTACAAGAGATGATTATTGAATATACCATGGACTGCCAAAAAAACCAACAGATCTGTCCGAGAAGAAGTGCAACCAGAGTGCTCCTTGGAAGCAAGGATGGCCAGACTGCATCTTGCATATTTTGGACATGTCGTCCGGAGGGAGCAATTCCTGGAGAAGCCCAGTGAGAGACAACAGCTGGCCGGGGGCCCAGGCTCAGGGACGCAGCAAGGCATGGTGAAGCTTCAGCTAAGAGCGACAGCCAGAGGGGGCCTCAAGCCGGTTTTGTCATCATGAAAGGTGGCCTGGGAGGACCTGTGGGGCTTGGCAATGGGTGAGAGGGTTGATGTGGGGTCAGAGGGACCCAGAGAAGCTAAGATGCCAACAGATTTCTGGCTTGGGAACTTGGTCCACTGTGGCAGCGCTCGCTGAACATGGTATGCAGGGAAAGACGGGCAGTGATCTGTCTTTAGAGGGACTGAGTTTGGTCCAGTTGAGGGACATGCTGGAGGCTGTCACTGGGGGGCCAGGGCTCCAATCAGCAGCCCAGCTCTCTCTAGAAGATGGCAGAGCAAAGGAAAATAGCCTTCAGGTCTTGACTTTGCCCACCTGGGACACATCACAGTAGTCTTTAGGAGCGGTCCCTTCTGCCACTGCCGAGGGAGCAGTGTCTTCAAGCTTCCGACTCTTCCCCGAATGGAGGCTTTGAACAGCCGTGTTCAAGGATCTATTTTATGATCCACCCCAAGCCTGACCTGGCAAAATGGCCTTGACGTCATCCAGAACCTGGGTTGCCCATTCTGGGACACGTGCCCCAGGCCTGCGAGGACTTCTGACAAACTGAGACCGGCACGGATCCCCCTCCATGGCTTCCCTGACGGCGCAGAGCTCACCAGGGGGCAGCCCAGGGACCAGAGGATCTGATGGTGCCTGACATCCTCCTGCTCTGTTGCCCTGGAGCCGGCGTTTACCCAGCACCTGGTACTTGGTTCTGGGTGGGTGGTGGGGTATGGGGAGAGGAGGTCTCGAATGTAACCTCATGGTGGTGGTGTGGGAATGGACTGATGTGCTGGTATGTGCTGTATGTGTGTGTGCTGGGTCCTGTGACAGATTTAACCCTCCAGAAATGATCCCCCAAGTTACACCCATTTTACAGAGGGGGAAAAGTGAGGCCAAATGGAAAACAGCCGTCTGTTGTGGGGTGCCCGAGGTCGAGCCTCCCCTCCACAGAGCAGCTGCCTTGGATCTTGGATTCCTCCTGAGGGCAGGTGGGAGAGAGGTGGGGTGGTGGCCTCAGTGTCCCTGGAGGCAGCCTCTCCTGGCCTGACTCATGGGCCTGCTGGCTTGATCTCCTGATAGTCTCTGGAGGTTCCGGTGCCTTTGGGCTTTGATTCTTTGTTTGGGGTGGGGGCCATCCAAGTCCATGGGTCCTGCCCCTGGAGATGGCAGAGGCTGGAAGGAACAGCCATGCCTGCCTCCTGCCTGGCCAGGCCACTCTGGAGGGACAGAGAGAGCCAACCAAACAACATTTTGAAAAACTCCGTGCAGATTGAACAAAACTTGAGACTCTCAGTTTGCAGTCCCTGACTTGAGGCAACATCCACATTACACAGGGAAACTGAGGCCCAGAGGGTGGCAGGGACTAGCCCAGGTGGCACAGCAAGGCAGATACAAAGGTTAGGGCTAGAACCTGGCTTTCCACAGGCTCCTCAACCCACCCCGGCCTCTTGCCTTTGGCATTTGTACCAAGGCAGTGGACATTACAGGGCCTAGCCTGGGCCCCTCTGGGACCCCAGACGCCCTCAGACCCAGCCTCTGTCCCTTTGCCTCTGCGGTGCACCAGAGTAGCTCAGGTGAGAAGCCGCATGAGCTGCCCATGGCCGGGCTGCTGCTGCCCCCTTGTGGCCAATGTGGGGAGATGCCGGCTGTGATGTGGTTTAGAGACTGATTTTCCGCCAGGACAGTCCAGCTGCTCCCGGGATGAGTGGAAGCTGGCTTTCCCTGCAGATTAACACCGCCTCGGTGACGTGTGATGCTCATTTCCCTTCCTTGGCCCTGCCTTCCCAACTGGAGAGCAGGGACACAGGCAGGTTTTGGGGGGAGGGGTTAAGGAGTGCCCCGCCTTGTGCTAGGTGGCAGGTGTGTGCAGTCAGCCTTGGCCTGTGCTGTCTTCACCACCCGCTGGGGAGGCCGACCTGGCTGGCCTGCTCTGCCCTCATCATCAGGGTGGACTGTCCGGTGGAGGGGGCCTCTGGCGCTCTGTCCTCTGCAGTACAGGGTCCTCTCATCTGGTCCTGTCACCAGATAGGGGCAAGTACCTTGTCACCTCCACAGGAGGAGTTGGGAATCGGCCCACGGGCTGGGGTTTAGCTCAGTTGGTAGAGCGCTGCTTTGCAGTCTCTGAGGTCCCAAGTTCGATTCCCAGCACCGTAAAATGGGAGATGGATGTGGCAACCCACTCCCAAGGCAATCCCAAAACAGTCAGCCATTGAAAACCCTATAAGGGTCGCTATGAGTCGAACTTGACTCAACGGCACCTAACAAGAACCAAGGACACTTGGCTGTAGAAACAGCAGTGCAGGCTGGGATCTGGCTGTGACTCTGCCCCATTCCGCACTGAATTCATAGAGCAGGGCATGGTTTGCCCCAGGGAGCTTTGGACTCCAGCTCCAGGAGATCTGCAGGGCAAAGCCCAGAGAGGGGCGGCAGGGGGAATGGGCCACCCAGCCCTCCTGTGGCTGGTGGGCTGCACCATCCCACAGGGAGGCAGACTCTCCTGCCTGCTGCCCTCTGAATTGCGGGGGGGGGGGGGGGTGTCAGAGTCTCATTTGCCTCCTCAGGTAGCAAACCCTTTTGGCTTTGATCTCCCAAAGACGGGTCACCTCGGGGACACCAGGACACTCAGCAGCTCCCAGGGCTCTGTTGCTGGGGGCCAAGACCATAAGTAACCTTTTACAAGATACCCTGATGGAAAAGTACAGGGTGTGGTGAAAATAGCAGATGTTGAGCCACAGGGCACTGCGACCTTTGAATTGAGATTACCATCTGAAAGCGGTTGTCAGGGTTACAGGAGGAGCTGAAGACTTCTGAAAAGCCCCTGACCCTTGTGACATTTTTGCCCCGCCCCTCCCCCTTCCATGCGTATATAAGATAGAGCAAAAAATTAAAGACTTTGGAGCTTGGTCAGACAGCCTGTCTTGCTATTGTCCTTCGTGTCTCTTGTCTCTCCCATTCGTTTGCCCCCTACTCTAGGTCCCTGTTGAAAAACCCCGCGGGTCGGGGCACTCTGTGTGTCTCTGCACTCTCTGATGAAGGGAGGTGGGGCAGATAAACCCGTAGACTGTTCAGGGTGACCTCTCCCTTGGCAGGAGGGACCTGGGGCCGGGAGGAGGTGGGGATTCCTAGGTGGCCAGGGAGTGGCTACATCTTTCTGCAGGGCTGTTTCCTCACGAGGGCCGGTGGGCTCCTTGGATGAAAGGCAGTGAGGATGGGCATGGGGAAGGGGGTCCCTGGCAGCCAGTGTTTGAGGACTCAGGGTTCTGTCCCCTTGGTCCTTTAGATGGGGGGGAGAATGAAGCTTGGGCAGGGGCCTGGTCTAACCTCAGAGGGACCTAAACTGGCTGAAACCAGTCTTCGGGCAGTTGCTCCCTGGAGCCTTGTTATGGGGATCCTGAAGAGTGATTTCTTCAGCCTGAGAGCAGGTCTGGTAAGGACTCGGCACCCTCCCCACCTCCTGGGGCCTAGCGACTTGGGCCCCCCGAGTCCCACTTCCTCTTGCTGTGTGATGTTAGCAGAACCCTCACTGTCTCTAAACCTCATCTGTAACACAGCAGTCAATCTTACTTGCCTGCCATAGGGCCATCCATTGAAACAATGTTGCATTCTCCTTCCCTCTTGTTGTTGTTGTTAGGTGCCCTTGAGTCGGTGTCCGACTCACAGCGACCCTCATAGGGTTTTCAATGGCTGAGTGCTTGGGGATTGCCTTGGGAGTGGATTGCCAGGCCCTTCTCCCACCTTCCCTCTTAGGCATGATTAACATTGTAATTAGATATTTGCCTGTGTAAGGAATTGTGTCATCCCCACCTCCAGGCCTCAGAGCCTGCGGGGACCCTGAATGTCTTGCTGGTCACCACGTCTGTCACTAGTGCCTAGCACAGAGCTGGCCCTCCGGTCACGTGTTGGAGAGTAAATGACGGTTTATGGAATATGGCACACCTCTGACATGAGAAAATGTCACCGCTGTGAGAAACCCCCGAAGCACCTGCTGGGAGAAAGTTGCGGGGAGGAGAATGCGGAGCCACTCTGGGCCTCTCCAGACTCGCCCAGGGATGTGCGCCCCCTCCAGGCTGGGCTGGGAGCACTTCTCAGCTATGCCCAGCAGGTGGCGCCCGTCTCTGTAGGCGCCCTGCTGCTTGTGGAGGGTGGCGGATCTTCAGGCGCTGCAACCCAGGGTGGGGGAGTGTTTGCTTATCACTGTCTGTGGGGAGCAGAAGCCTTTGCTTTTCCTTTACGGGCCAGCTGGGGGCAGTTTTCCCCCGGGGAATGATGGTCCCTCATGGGAATCCTGCCTGGAGGTGGCCTAGGCAGGGACTCAAATGCTGGAGCCTGAAAAACAGAAAGATTGAGCAGAGACCAGGGAGAGGGGCCTGGCGGGGAGGAGAGGGGGGCCTGGGCCATAGGTTTCACTTGTTAAAAATGGACAAAAGTATTAGTGTATAAAATCATGTTTTTGAGTAGGTAATAGGTACACGTGATAGAGAGAGAGGGAAGAAGACAGAAGAAAAAGGAAAAGGAAAGAAGGGAGAGGAAAGAAGGAAGGAAGAAGGAAAAAAGGAAGGAAAATGGAAGAAAGGAAGGAAAGATGGAAGGAAGAAGGAAAAAAGGAAAACAGAAGAAAGGAAGGAAAGACAGAAGGAAAAAGGAAAAAAGGAAAACAGAAGAAAGGAAGGAAAGACAGAAGGAAAAAGGAAAAAAGGAAAATGGAAGAAAGGAAGGAAAGACGGAAGGAAGATGGAAGGAAGGGAGGAAGAAGGAAAGAAAGAGGAAGGAAGGGAGGAAGAAGGAAGGAAAGAGGAGGAAAGGGAGGAAGAAGAAAGGAAAGAGGAAGGAAGGGAGGAAGGAAGGAAGGAAGGAAAGAGAGGAGGGAAGCAATCTAAGCAGAATGAGGGGGCAAGGAGTAAAAGCAGGTTTTTCTGCTCCTATACCCCCAACTCCCCACCCGGAGTCTTGGCTTCTGGAACATTCTTCCAGAGGCACCACCAGATCTGTGAGTGTGCCCACGCGCACATGTGTGAGGGAATGAGAGGCACACCGTTGTTTTCTACACTGTGTGGGAAGAAATAATCATCTTGAAAAGTCCCTGGGCCAGAGTCCCTTCTAGAGAAAGACCTTAGGTTTCGAGGGGGAGGAGAGGGTAGGAATCTGGCCTCAAGTGGGAGCTTCAGGACCTGGCTCCCAGTGCTGGCTCCCCCCACGGGGCAGTGCTTGGGAGCTTGCAGATCCCTTCTCGTCATACACGACAAACGGGGTTTTGTGCCCCACCTGCTCAGGTTGGGGAGTGTTAGGGTTCCCCATAGTGCAGATGGGGACCGGGGCCAGAGGGGCAGCTGTGTGCCATGCAGCTGGTGGTGGAGGAGGTGGATGCAGACCGGAGCATCCTGACCTGCAAACTTTCCAGGTGTCCAGAGGATGGCCAGGGGAGTTGGGGGCCTGGTCTTTGTGCCCGGGTGGGAAGCGGGCCCCCATCGACCCTTCCCATTCAGGCTTGCTACAGCCACTTGTCCTGTTTTCCTCCTCCTCCCTCTCCCTCCTCCCACTCCTCCCTCTGCTTCCTTGTCAGGAGTCTGTAAGAAGAGTGGAGAGCCGGTTATAATTGCCCCCCGTGGAACTCACCTGCCGTGAAAGGGTGTTAAATAACACGCAATTTACATGTCTTCCCTGTAGGAAATTATAGAATCAGAGCTTTCAAATTAGCAATAGATTTTTCTAATTGAATCTGTTTCGCGTACGGCAGGTGAAGTGAGAAATGATCAGGTAGTTTGCTTGCCTCTGCAAATGGACCACCAGACAATTGAAGGAATTAAATGCTTATTAAAAGCGAAGGTAAAATTGATATTATGTTTCTGAGAAACATCTCTGCAGAAAGAAATTGCAAGCGCGCTGTGTCCACGTGATCACTTGGTGACAGGACAAAGGGTGTCTGTATCTGAAGAGGAAAGTGATGTGGACCAGGGTTGGGGCAGGGAGGAAAAAGGGAACCGAGGTACTCCTGGAGGTGCTCCAGGACCACCTCCCCTTTTCAGGCTAGTACTTAGCCGACAGCCAGGTGTGGGTGGCCCAGTGGTTTTAGGACTCATGGGCCTCAGTTTCCCCATCTATAAATTGCTATTGTTGTTAGGTGCCGTTGAATCGGTATCCGACTCATAGCGACCCTACATACAACAAGCGAAACACTATTGTCAGTGCTTCTCTGCTGTTCATAGGGTTTTCAATGGTGGATTGATTTTTGGGAGTGGGTTTCCAGGTCCTTCTCCCAAGCCTACAGCACCTGGTGTTCCCAGGTGGTCTCCCATCCAAGTACTAACCAGGTCTGACTGTGCTTAGCTTCCGAGATCTGAGGGGATCAGACACCACAGGGCTTTGGCTGCAGGCTATCTGTAAATAGTAACCATAAATTGGTTATGGTTAATGTGGAGAATGAACAAGACAAGGCACAGGAAGCCCTTAAAATGGGGCCTGGCACATAGTAGGTGCTCAATATATTGTTGTTAGGTGCCTTCATAGCGACCCTCATAGGGTTTTCAATGGCTGACTATTTTTGGGATTGCCTTGGGAGTGGATTGCCAGGCCCTTCTCCCATTTTTGCGGTGCTGGAAATCGAACTCAGGACCTCAGAGACTGCAGCTCAGCGCTCTATCAACTGAGCTAGATCCCAGCCCTCTCAATATATAATCATACCATTTTAGTACTAGTATTAATTGTCATTGCTACCTGTTTCCTGGTAGATTCCTTGTCTATTGTTGCATAATAAATCACCGCGATGCTTGGAGGCTTAAAACACGTTTATTCTGTCTTGGTTTCTATGGATCAGGAGCTGAGATTTGGCTTAGCTGGGGCCTCCGCATGAGGCTCTTTGCCAAGGCCAACATCGGGGTGTTGAACAGTCTGTGCTCCCTCCCAAAAGCCTTGATTCCACACCTAGGTGGAGGTTGATGGGACTCAGCTCCTCACTGGCTGCTGGCGGGCCTCTCCGCCACGGCAGTCCAGAGCTGGTGGCTGCTTCTCCAGGCCAGCGACGGAGTGTGTCTGCTGGCCAGACAAGAGCCACACGGCTTCTTCTGCCTCGACACAGAAGGACACCTGGCATCTTAGCCATAATCCATCAGTTAGAATCAAGGCATAGCCCTGCCCACACTTAGGGAGGGGCATCAACAGAGGGGGTCCAGACATTGTCCTTAGGGCAATGGCAGAGAAGCGCAGTGCCTTAGTGGGCTGGGGATCCCTGCCTGAAGGGGAGCTGAGCCTTCCTTCTTAAAGGGCGGGGCCTTCAGTCCTGCCTATTGTGGGTGCTTGTAGTTTCCGTGGACTCTTCTCCGAGTGTCATGAAGTTGTCAAGGTCTTGGGCCACCTTCAGGCTCTGGGCACTGTCTCCCCGAGGGTGTTTGAACTCTCTCTGCACCCCACACTTGGCAGAGTAGGCACAGATCTCCCAGTCTGGCCAGAGCCCAAGTCACCAGGAGGACCGTCCACGCCAGATCAGACCTCCCGCACCCAGGGGAACCGACCTTCCCCCAGCCCCCTGGGAGCTGGCAGCATCTGTCTCAGACACTGACCTGGCAGAAACAGCCGCCAGGCAAGAAGCTGTGGGGCCCGGCTGACCACGGTTTGTAAGACGCTGTCTCCAGTAAAAAGATTGTGAGGAAAACATGGATCCCAATGGAAGTAACTTCATCAAGAAGGAAATGGAGAGCCAGGCGTGGTGGCGCATGCCTGTAATCCCAGCAGCTCAGGAGGCGGAGGCAGGAGGATGGCAAGTTCGAGACCAGAGGTAGTCTGCGAAACTTAGTGAGACCCTGTCTCAAAAAGTAAGAAAATGGGCTGGGGGTGCAGCTCAGTGGTCCAGCACTTGCAAAGCATGCAGTCTCGAGGCCCTGGGTTCAGCTCCAAGTACCACACACACACACACACACACACACACACACACACAAAGAAGGAAATGGAAACAAAAATACTTACTTTTTAAATTTTTCTTTAGTGCCTGGGATGGAACTCAGGGCCTTGTGCCTGCTAGACAAGCGCTTTACCACTGAGCTATATCCTCAACCTGGAAATAAGAATAATCAACAAGAAATAATCAGACCACACTGATTCTGGTGAAGGCTCGCTTTTCAAAGTGCCCTGACTGGACAGCACTCACTTGTCCCTGGACGGGATTAGGAGGCCTGGCTGCCCACACCTCACACTCTGCCCCACGCAGGAGCTGCCAGCTCCATCCACAGCTGTCCTGCTCCGGGGCCTGTGCCCTACCCAGGGAAAGGTGCTGGATGACAGAGAGCAGAACCAAGGTTCCAAGGCCCTGGCACGCACTCCTTGCCCCAGGGTCCCCCTCAGCCGGAGCCATAACCAGGCCACAGCAGAGACTCAGGCCCAGAGAGGAGGTGTGCTGGCCCGGGGCTGGGCTCTCGCATGGGGCCGCAGGGCCTTCCAAGCCCCCCTGGCTCCATAGCCCAGAGCGGGTGGGGGCCAACCAGTGCCAGCTGAGCCACAGAGGTGATGAGCAGAGGCTGAGAGGCTGAGGAATGGGAAATGTCCACCAAAAGGAGAAGAGGCTTCGCACCTGACTTCCGAGGACGGCTGCAGACCCCATGGCAGCCCATGCAAGACACTTATCACTCCCTCCATACGGATAGGACACAGGGATCGCTGGCCCTGGGGGTTCGGAGCCCAGCTCTGCCCTCTCTCTGTCTCTAAATTCCTCTCTCGCACTCAGCCTCTGGGCGCAGGGGGCCTTTCTTAAGGATTAGCCCCTCCCCCAATGCTTCCTCCCGTGAAAAGCGCCCTTGTCTTGCCCCTGGAAGCCCTCCTGAGAAGGGCTCTTCTCCCCCCACCTCCCTTTGTCCCAGGCCACAGCCCCCAGGCCTTTCCCAACCTGGGCTGCCCAGTGTGCCCTCCCTCCCGCCCATCTCAGGAGGCCCGGTGAGGTCATCTCGAGTCAGCAGGAGCCTCACAATGGGCTGGTGGCCTTTCTGCTGAACGGGGAGCTTGTGTGTGTGTTGGGGGGAGGCTGCAATTACAGGTTGCACAATGGGGCTGCCTTGGAGGGGCCCAGGGGGCCTCTGCCAATTAGAGCTGCTGTCGAAGGGGAGGGGCCCGGCCAGGCAGGGGCTGGGGAGAGTTGGGCCAGGTGGACTCTGATGCTGGGCCGTTCCTTCCTTCCTTCATTCACGCTCTTAAGGTTGTCTGAGCACTTTTTTTTTTTTTTACGGTACTGGGGGTTGAACCCAGGGCCTCACACCTGCATGCTCTGCAAGTGCTGGACCACTGAGCTGCACCCCCAGCACATTTTTTTTACTTTTTGAGACAGGGTCTCGCTAAGTTACGCAGACTACCTCTGGTTTCGAACTTGCCATCCTCCTGCCTCCGCCTCCCGAGCCGCTGGGAGTGCGCCACCGCGCCCTACCTCTGAGCACTTTTGAATGCCAGGCTTGGAGGTAAGCACAGGGACCTAGGAGCGACCGAGTGGATGAAGACAGAGCAACACTGGAGAGGAGACAGGCAGTAAACAGACAGATACACAGGACAGAGAAATGGGTGTCGCATCTTTTTGCCAGTTCAGTGCAAATCAAGAGTGGCGGTGGAGGTGGGGGGAGCAGCAATATTAACAAGGTGGTCAGGGCGGGCTTCTTGGAAGAGGTGGCATTTGAGCCAAGATCAGGAAAAGCAAGCCATGTCCAGCCATGCTCCAATCAGGGAGGAATGTTCTAGGCAGAGGATGTAACAGTAAGTACAAAGGCCCGGAGGCAGGAATACACCTGGCGTGTGTAGGGAGCAGAAAGAGGCCCAGTATGGTTGCAAGGCACTGGGTGGAGAGGTGGGCAATGGTAGAGAAAGGGGAGTGTGGGAGCTGTGGTTTTGAGGAACTGGCACTTGTCAGCTCCTGAGAGCCGTCTGCACAGCTGTTCCCAACGCTGCCTATGGGCTGGTGGCTCGAGATGGACCCTGTGGTGGGTATTTTCATCATAGAAATGGCCAAGCCTACAGGCCTGGGCTTTGAGGAAGGAGAGCGGGAGGGAGTGGGAGAAGGAGAGGTGTGTGAGCGAGTGTCATGAGGTCAAGGAGTGGAGTGTTCTTGAGACGGGCATTGATTAAACTCCTCCTGTGTGCACGTTCCTCCTGGGTTCCTCTGTGCCCCGTCAAGTCCTTGCAAAGCTGCCCAGAGAGATTCAGCATCACTGAGGTCACCAGCTTGTGTGATGATGTCAGCACTGGAGCCCCCCATGCACCTGAACCCCTCGCTGGGCTCCTCTTACTCGGCCAGGCCTCTGTGCCCCCAGGTCCCCCTTTCCTGTAGCCCCGTAAGCACTGCTCCCGTGGCTGTAAAGCTCACAAGGGGACCTGGGACGTGGGGCACAGCTGACTCCTGCCGAGCCTGGGCTCGGGACCTGTTGCCACCTGCGGCCTCCACCTCGGGTGTGTCTTCCCCACACTCCTGTGGCGTCAGCCCCCTTCCACACATGAGGGCATTCAGGTGCCGCTCTCGGCGCTGGTTCAGCCCCTGGGTGCTGGGATTCTGGCTCCGCTGTGGCCGCCTCCTTTCTGCCTGTTCAGATTTCCATCATCCTGGTGGGCAGGGCCGCAGGGAACTCTGGGCGGGGACCATTGGGAGCGTGGGCTCTGGGCCAGGGAGGCCTTCCTGTGGCCATGCCCCCCAGCAGCTGCGTATGAAAGATGAAGGTGACCTTGGCGCAGACTGAATTTCAGCAGCCTGGAACGAAGGACCTGAGGGTGAGGACCAGCCAGCATCATCCTTGTCCCCAGCTCTGCCCAGTGCAGGTCCAGTCCAGCGTGGGGGCTCTCATGGTGACGCATCCTTGGGTAGCCCAAAGGCCAAGGAGGGGACATTTGGGTCCATGCTGAGGACAACTGGGTCCACACTGGCAGACCAGTGGGAAGGATAGCCGCCCAGCTAGCCTGAGATGGGGCTACAGAGTCTCTAGGCTCCTAAAGGACACGGACACGCGTGGGCCTGGTCCCTGGGAAGCTGCCTGCTTGGCTGAGCATTACTGTTTACCCTCCCTCCTCCGCCCTGCCTGACCTTTGCACCTGTGTGTGGACAGTCAGTCCAGGCTCCACGCGGCCTGGCGGCGGGGTGTGAGCCCCATTCCTCCTCCTAGTTCATGGTTCTGACCACAGTCATTCCCGATGGGGTTTTGTGAAGATGGAGGTAACCCGCGGGTGGCACTGGGGCCCTCCCCCAGATCCACCGCCCTCAGCTCCCACAGCTGACATCTCCTGAGCTGGAGCCTTGGCCAGGCACCCCGGAAATGCTCTGCTGCCCACCCCCCATTTGATAATGTGGAGTTTACAAATGAAGAAACAAGGCAGGGCAGTGCAGGAACGTGCCCCAGGCCGCTCTGCTGCCCGGTCAGGGGGGCTGAGAGCCTGGCCTCAGAGCCCATGGTCCTGGCCTCTCCTGGTGGCTTCCTGGTGCCCCCTGGGTAGCAGCCCAGAGGACCCGCCTCCGCCCACAGGCTCGGAGCACAGGGCTTGGCATCAGGGCTGCTGGCCATGGAGAGGATGGACTGGGGTTTGCTAGGCGGTGGGATGGTGACTGGCAGCCGGGTGCCACAGGCAGAGGGCACCATTCAGAGAGGGGGGGGTGGGGCAGTGAGGCGGGGCCTCTGTGGGTCTCCATTAGGCAGGTTGTCCCCATCTCACGGGGGAAAGCAAGTGCCTACAGCTCTTCCAAGGGGATGTCACACATCAGTGGCAGAGCTAGGACCAGGATCAGGGACCCAGGCATCCAACACCCTCTCCTCCAGGCTCTGTGACCCTCTCTGTGAATGTCAGGGCCATTTCAGGGGAGAACTCTGGTTAGACGCCTCCTTTTGCCTCAGCCCGTCCATGCAGGAGCCCTAGCTGTGCCCCTATGTGCCCATCAAATTCTCTTTAGACCAATCTGGTGAGGCCCCGCTGAGCCCCGCCTGCAGGTGCCCCTCCATTAGGGGCCAGAATGCCCAGCGGCAGCCCCTGTGACAGCCACCTCCCAGGCGGGAGGAAGGCATCACGCAGGGTGAGCCTCGCTGACTGCTGCCCTGGGGATGTGGCGACCTAGTGCCTTCTGCCACCCACACAGCGCGCCCTGCCACTCGTGTTGAAGACAAATTGAGCTGATCAAAGCTCTGGGCTGCAGGCAGCGAGAGCCCCGGGCAACCGAGGCAGACTCGGGGCCTGGCTCAGCGCTGTCTGCACCTCCCAGGAGCTGGCAGCTCTGGCGATCCCGGGCAGCCTCTGTTTGCAACACAAACACCCGCTTTCCTGTGCGAGCAGCCCAGTCCTGCCCGGCCTCCGGGGTGCCAGGCGAATGGTGGGGGGTCCACTTGGCCGCCTAGGTGCCCTGGGCCCGTGGGTGGCTGGTTGTTTTGAACGTGAGCTTCAGACGGGCTGTCTGTGTGGCTCCGATGACTGTAGCCAAGGAGACAAAAGAGGCCCAGGACTCTGTGACAGGTGAAGACAGGTCAGCACAGACTGTGCAGCGACAGGCCAAAAGTTGGTGAAAACCTTGAAGGATCGTGTGGCTGGCATTGAGCAGAGGGCACAGGCTGGGCAAAGGCAGAGGCGGGAGTTGAATGTTGCATCCTACTCAGAGAGGGGGCTGGGATTTATCTCAGTTGGTAGAGTGTCGCTCTGCAGTCTCTGAGGTCCCGAGTTCGATTCCCAGCACCACAAAAATGGGAGAAGGACGTGGCAACCCACTCCCAAGGCAATCCCGAAACAGTCAGCCATTGAAAACCCTATGAGGGTCACTACGAGTTGGACATGACTTGATGGCACCTAACAACAACAACAACTCAGAGAGGGGCTGGGGCTCAGCTCAGTGGGTAGAGCGCTGCTCCGCACTCTCTGAGGACTGAGGCTTGACCTCTAGCACTGCAACAATGGGAGAAGGACGTGGCAATCCGCTCCGGAAGCAACCTTGAAACAATCAGCCATTGAAAACCCTAGGAGTCGCTGTGAGTCAGACTCGACTCCATGGCACCTAACACCACCACCAACAACTCAGAGGAGCCCCAGGGCCCCTAGAGGTCCCACTTACTGTGGTGTTGGAATGTTGGAGTCCCATCTGTCCTCCATCAGTTAGGGGAGGCCAGATTCTGGGTTCTTTGTCTCCTTTGTCAGCTCTAGATCAACACCTGAATGGGTTGTCCCCTCCCCCATCCCAGGTGAATTCCCTGTGGTCACCCTGGGACGCTGGCATAGGCACAAACCCCACTTTACTGGGGAGGAACTGAGGTTCTGGCATGGGTGACTCTAAGAACCAGACTTGCCCGAGGTCATGCAGATGAGGGGCAGGTGGTGGAGCCAGGACGTGCACCTGGGTCGACCAACTTTCAGAGCTGGTGTGGGCCCCAGAACTGTCCCCATCGGAGAGCCCATCTGCCTGGCCTTCAGTGAGCCCTCCGGTGTGTGCGGCAGCTGTTTCCCGGAGCCCTGATCCTGGTGCTGAGCCGAGTGGACATCTGCCTAGGACATCACTGGCCTCATGGAGATGACTCCCAGCCGAAGCCTGCCAGGGAGCGGCACCTGCAAGTGGGGCTCAGCGGGGCCTCACCAGATTGGTCTAAAGAGGGTGTGATGGGCACATAGGGGCACAGCTCAGGTTCCTGTATGGATGGGCTGAGGCGAAAGGAGGCATCTAACCAGAGTTCTCCTCCCCTGAAATGGCCTTGACATTCACAGAGAGGGTCACAGAACCTGGAGGAGAGGGTGTTGGATGCCTGGGTCCCTGATCCTGGTCCTAGCTCTGCCACTGATGTGTGACATCCCCTTGGAAGAGCTGTAGGCACTTGCTTTCCCCCGTGAGATGGGGATAACCTTGGTCTTACAAGGGGGCCTGGGGACACAGTACAGCCATTTCTGAACACGTTTCTTTCTTTCTTTTTTCTTTCTTTCTTTTTTTTTTTTCCCCTAGTACTGGGAGTTGAGCCTAGGGCCTCGCGCCTGCATGCTCTGCAAGCGCTGGACCACTGAGCTGCACCTCCAGCCCATTTTTTTACTTTTTTGAGATAGGGTCTCTCTAAGTTACACAGACTGCCTGTGGTCTTGAACTTGCGATCCTCCTGCCTCCACCTCCCAAGCCGCTGGGATTACAGGCGTGCGCCACCATGCCCGGCCCTGAACATGTTTCTTACACCACCCCTCTAGCCAAGGAGACCTCTGTGCTGGTGGGCAGTGGGGTCTTTGTCCTCAATATAATGGAGAATCACTCCCAAGTGCTGGAGAACCAGAGGCACCCAGAGATGCCATGTTTCGGGGTGTCTCTTCTCATCTTCATCCCAGCCTCCTAAGGTCCCCCTTTGATCTTCTGGTTGTGAAGTCCAAGTTCTCTGATTTTTTTTTTTAAGAGACAAGGTCTCACGATGTTGCCCAGGTAGGCCCTGAACTCCTGATCTCAAGTGATATTCCTGCCTCAGCCTCCCAAGTGAGCTGGGAGACGTGTGCACCAGGTTGCTGATGTCCCAGTTCTCTTCTGGGGGCCTCCTGATCTCCCTCCCTGCACCTGGGCTCTCCTCTTGCCCCCTTTTCTTCCTGTTTCCCTGGCTCCTCCCCCATTTCCTCTGTGTCCTTCTTTTGAATGCTGGGCTTCCTGGGACACGGTCCTGGGCCCTGTTCTAGGCATTTCCCCAGTGGTCTTGACTCCCACTTTGGCCTCCTGGGCCACTTCTGCATGCCAGCTACCCCAAGTCCCCCACGAAGCTCAGGCCTCTCTCTCCTGTGGCTCCTCCCCTCTGGCTGACTCTCCCACACACTCCACCAAACCTCCCCCAGAATGTTGCAGATTCAGTGCTTCCTTCTTCCCCATCTAGCTTCCTGCCCTCAATCCCCATCGCACCCGGTAGGTGTCACTGTGTGTCCCGGAGCACTGGCCAGCAGCCTCCTGACCCTCCACCTGCGCCCAATGGTCCAGCCATTTACTCTCTCACCGGGTCACCTTCTGCCCCCCCCATTTCCCAGCCTCCCTGCTCACACAGGACCTTGCCATGCCTGTCCCACCCCACCTCTCCGCCCCCCTCCTCACCGGGACACACCCAGCTCCCTCTCACCACAGGGTCTTGGCCTGTTGGTTCAAGGGCAGCGGGTCACACCACCAATGCACCTTTCGTGGGGGGCCCTGTCACCCTCCCACCTGTAAAATGGCAAGTCACCTGTGGGTGACTGCCCCGCCCACAGATCCTCCCTTTTCTGGGATTGGCCAGACTCATGCTGGGCCCTGGCCCCACCCTCACCACAGCTGATTGGTCCCGGCTGGACACCACCCCCAGCACGGGCCAATGGGATTCTCTCCCACGCTCTTGGAGCCCAAAGAGAAGCCCGGGAGGCTGGAGTCGGTGGTTACTGAGGACTGCTTCGGCTCAAAGCTGCGTCGCTGTTTCCTTTCCACACGCAACCGTTTTCCTGAAGCTTCTCTGAGTTGGCTCCTGTTGCAGCTGAGAAAGTCCCGCAGCGCTCTTGGTGCTGGGTGAGGCCTGAGGCCAGCTGCAGGCAGCCCCTTCCAGCAGGCTCCGCGTGCCCCAGCCTGCGCTGCCGTCCTGGCTCTGCCAGCGCTGTCGTCCTCCATCCCCGAAGTGGCAGACGGTGGGGGATCCTGCCAAGCGCTCACAGGGCCTCAGCGGGGGTAGGTGGGCCGCCTGCCTACCCCAAGGGCCCTCCCGGGCTCTCTCCCTGGGAAGGCGGGGGTGGGGTGGGGCTGCCCGGCTCCTCCTTTCCCTGCCCCCCCCCCCCCCATCACTAAGAAGAATCAGAACGCGTTTGGAAATGACAGGTCAAGACAGGGAGCCACTCCACGGAGGTCCAAGGAGTCCAGGTTCGTCTCAGGTCTGTGTGACCCAGGTGCTCCCAGCCAAGGCCACAGGACAGAGTTTCCTGAGGCCACTGGTGTCTCCAGTTCAGATGTCCTCTTGCCCAGCTCTCTGGGGCCTCTGGGAGTTCAGAGCCAAATGTACGGACACCAGGGGCCAAATGCAGCCATTATGGAGGGCCAGGCAGGTGCCCATGCTGGGGAGAAGCAGCCTGAACAAGTGGATGGCGCTGGAGCCCTGACAGCCACCTCCTGCCTCTGCCAGTCCCTAGCTGTTCTGTAGAGCCCGGGGCTGCTTGGTGGCTGGCAGCTTTGACCTGGGCAGAGGAGGGTGCCCGCCTCCGGCTTCTCCTCACCCCCCTACTTGTGCCCTTTCACTAAGTTGTACAGTTTCCAAGGAGGCAGGTTGAGCCCCAGAGTGTCCTCTTCAGCCTTGGTTTCCTGATTTGTAACAAGGAGGTCTCGAGTCCTGTCCGCCCCCTTGGCAGCCACGGGCCCAGAGCTGGGTGCCTTCCCTGCTGCCCGGGCAGTGGAATAGCCAGAGGTGGGCTGGTGCCAAGGCTGCTGCTGCTCCAGCCAACTGTCTTGCGGTGGTGACAGGAGCTGGCGGCTTGGCAGTGGCTCCCAGGGAGACAGAGCGGGGCTGGTGGCTGGGTGGTGGGGACCATGGAGGAGGGGTTTCCTGGGAAGGAGAGCAAAGCATTCAGGGTCCTGGGCTCCAGAGGCAACCAAGGGGGTTGGTACAGGAGGTGGGCAGGGTTTTGGGGTGGTGGCCCCCAGGGAGGCCAAGGGGAGAGGGAGTGTAGGATCTGGAGCTCATCTCATGGCTGTGTGTGCTCCAGCAGGTGACTTGGCCTCTCTGAGCCTCACTTTCCACACTGTGCAATTGGAACAAGTGTCTCCAAGCTCTGTGATGCCTGTGGGTGGGGTCTCTCAGGGGGTTCTGCTAGGCAGGCACCTCCGGGCTCCCCTGCATTTGGAGGAAGCTGTGTCCTGGGTTCAGGGTGGGGCTGGGGAGCAAGAACTCCAGGCCTGGCCTGGGGCACGGCTCACTGTACACTTGGGACAGGTCACCTCTTTCTCTACCTCTGGGCCCAGAGGGTGTCAGAGGGTCCTCCCGGCCGGAAGCTCTGGGACTCTGGGCCGGCTGGACAAGAGCCAAGGGCAGGTGTGGGACGCCCAGACAGCTCCCAGAGAGCCTGGGCCTGGCCAGAAGTAGCAAGTGAGCATCGCTTCAAGGTTAGGCCCTGGGAGTGGCTGCCTGCATCTCTGTGCCAGGGTAGTGGGCTGCACCCTGGTTTCACGGGGGAGAGGGCAGGGATTGATCAGCAACAGGGTCAGTGATTCGAGCGGGCACATCGAGGCAGGCGCACAGCTTCACCTGCTTCTTTTCTTTTCTTTTTTCTTTCCCTCCCTCTCCACTCTTCTTTCTTTCCTTCCCCTCTTTCCTTCCTTCCTTCCTTCCCCCCACCCTCCCTTCTTTTCTTTTCTTCTGTTTTTCCTTTTTTTAATGGTGCTGAGGACCAAACCCAGAACTTTGTACTTGCGAGGCAAGTGCTCTACCACTGAGCTAACTCCCCAACCCTTTCCTTCTCTTATCTTCTTTTCTTTCTTTCTTTCTTTCTTTCTTTCTTTCTTTCTTTCTTTCTTTCTCTTTCTCTCTCTCTCTCTTTCTTTCTTTCTTTCTCTTTCTCTCTCTTTCTTTCTTTCCTTTCCTTCCTTCCTTCTTTCCTCTCTCCCCCTTTCCTTTCCTTTCTTTTCTTTTCCTTCCTCTCACTCTCTCTCTCTCCTCCTTTCCTTCCTTCCTTCCAGCACTGGGCAGTCAACCCAGGACCTCATCCACGCTGGCAAGCACTCTCCCAAGCCACATCCAGAGATCCTGACCTTGTACCGTTTCTGGGTGGTCCCTGCCTGAGGCCCCCCCTCTGGCTCAGGCCGCTTCAGAGAGCTCCAGGCCAGGGGATGAAGTGGTGCTAGAACTGGGGGCCACTGCAGCCCCACCTGGGACTCAAAGTGTGACCCTGGGAAAATCCATCCCCCAGCCCCGGTATGTAGCCCACACATTGGAGATAATCATGCTGCCCATGATAGTGGTTCTGAGGGCTAAAGGCTGCTCAGGGGGTGCGCCTGCACGGCAGCTTCCTCCTCTCCAAGGCGGGGTGATGCAAGGCTGTGCCAGGATAGGAGGCGGAGGCAGTGGGCGTGGCCTGGGACACCCGTGCACACACCCGCTTCTCTTCCTCCAGCACCTGCAGAGCCGTGTTGCCTGCGTCACTGCAAGGAAGGACAGAGAGGGCGGGGCTGTGCAGATCTGCCTCGACGTGGTGCAGACTTTGGCCCCGCCACTCAATGGCTTCCAGCTCACTTTCCTCATCTGTAAAAGGGGGCGTTATCTGGATGATTAGAGCAGAAGGGTTTATCCATGGTCTCTGAAGCCCCTGGGATGAGGCACCGATAATCGTGGACACTGAAAACACACATCTCTTTCAGCTCCACCCCTCATGCCCTTGACCTCCTCCTCAGGGGCCATCTTTCCTTCCTGCTAACCTGAGGCCGGGCTGGGATTTAGCTCAGCTGGTGGAGCGCTGCGCTGCAGTCTCTGAGGTCCTGAGTTCAATTCCCAGCACCGCAAAAATGGGAGAAGGACCTGGCAATCCACTCCCAAGGCAATCCACTCCCAAGGCAATCCCGGAACAGTCAGCCATCGAAAACCCTATGAGGGTTGCTATGGGTCAAATACTGACTCGACGGCATCTAACAACAACAACCTGAAGCCAGAGTATTCCCTCTCCTGTGCTCTTCCTCAACCTTTGCCTCCACTTCCCTTCCTTCCTTCCTTCCTTCCTTCCTTCCTTTCTTTCTTTCTTTCTTTCTTTATTTATTTATTTAAATTTGTGGTCCTAGGGGGGTGAGTGTAGATCCTCATACATACTTTGCAAGTGCTCCACCACTGGGCTGCACCCCCAGCCCATTTTTTATTTCTTATTCTGAGACAGGATCTTGCTAAATTATGCAGGCTGCCTCTGGCCTTGAAGTTGCGATCCTCCTGCCTCCGCCTCCACCTCTCGAGCTGCTGGGATTACAGGCGTGTGCCACTGTGCCTGGTCCATTTTTTTATGTGTGCAGTGGCAGATAGCATGGGGCTGGAGCACAAGAGCCCTGAGGTCCCTCCCAGCTTTAACTTTGATGATTCTGCCTCCAGCCTGCTGTTAGTAAGGGTCTGGATGCATTTGAGCTAGAGTGTGGCTGACTGCCCTGGCCTGGTTTTACCTGACACGTGGTGCTCCCTCCCTCCCCCATGCCCACTCGACAGCTGCATTTGGTCCCAGCTGGCCTGGCTGCTCTCTCTCGAGGGGAGAGAGAGCTGGAGGCTCCTGGGGAGAAGGCCACTGTGGACAAGGGCCATGTGGCGGTTGGCCCAAGGACAGTTACAGGGCAGGCTATAGTTCCTGGGGAGGAACAGGCTGCAGATGAGAAGCAAGGGAAGAAGCTATAGCTCAGCAGCAGGAAGAGCCCCCGAGAGGCAGGTGCTCCAAAGATGGACCCGTCTCTGGGAAAGCCAGGAGGAAGGGGGCCTGGGAGGCAGGTGGGTCCCACAGGAGCACAGGGACAGGCCTCCTTCAAAGGAGGGGAGCTGGGTGAAGCTTCACAAGGAGGCTAATGAGAGGCTAGTGAGGTCTCCCCAGCCCAGCTATCTCTCCCTGAGCTCTACTGGCCTTCTCTAGCTCCCTGGTACCCCCCAGCCTACTGTCCCTCCCCTGGCCCTAATGCACATCCTTGAGTCTGCTGTGCCTCCCCAACTCTTTTTTTTTTTTTTTTTTTTTTTTTTTTTGCGGTACTAGGGGTTGAACCCAGGGCCTCGTGCTTGCATGTTCTGCAAGTGCTGGACCACTGAGCTGCACCCTCAGACCTTTTTTTTTTCTTTACTTTTTGAGACAGGGTCTTGCTAAGTTACACAGACTTCCTCTGGGCTCGAACTTGCGATCCTCCTGGCTCCGCCTCCTAAACTGCTGGGATTACAGGTGTGCGTCACCATGCCCAGCTTCCCCAGCTCTTCTGACTTGTTCCTCTGGGCTATTGCCTCTCACCTGGGATAATGGCTCCCCGAAAGAGGGAGTTCAGATGTCCACAAAAGTGGGGGTGCTTCCTGCCGTTCCCTACCCAATCCATGGTGGTGAGTTCTGAGCTCACTGAGGACCCGCTGGGTGGAGGGGTGGCACTGGGGGTCCAGCAGGGACTTGCGCTTGGTGGCTGTGGCCAGGAGGGGGCTGGGCAGGGCCTGCTGGTCTCCTGGGGACCTCCCTGCTCAGTGCTTGCTGGGAGTCAGAGCCCACAGCAGGCAGGTCAGAGTGCTCGGCCCCTGCACATCCTGTGAGGCAGGTATTGTCACCCTCGTTTCGAGGGTGAGGCACCAGGTCAAGCATCTTGCCCATCACCCCGTGACAGGCCCAGGCCTGTCTGGCACCTCCGGCTGTGCCATCCCCAGCTGGCTGTGCTGCCTCCTCTAGGTGAAGGGTGCTGGGAGGGGGACTTCTGGCAGGAGAGGTGTGGAGCAGGGCTCTGCGGGGTGCAGAGGGACGCTCCAGGGAGGCGTATACTTGCGGGATCCCCTGGCTGTATGCACCACCAGCCCCTAGGCCTGCACGGCTGCCTTCTTGACTCCTGATCACACAGGGTTTCCAGGCGCAGGCCCTGCTGCCAGCGGGGAACTGAGGAAGAGGGCAGAGCAGCCACAGTGTCCTGGAGGGCGAGCCAGGAGGACCCATGCCCTGGGTAAGTGGTGCATCTGCCTAGAGCAATGGCAGCCACAAAACTCCCATGCAGGGGATGGGCATCTTTGTCACTGAGGGATGGTTCAGGGAGCAGAGGGTCTGGAGGCCATCCGGGAGGCGGGTAGACAGGACTTGGGGTGCTTCCCATGCAGAGCAGGAGGCAGAGCCCAGAAGACCCAGGCTTCAGGTCTCGACGCCCCTGAAGGAGGTGGCTGCCCTGGGCCTATGCCAGTGCTCTCACTCCCAGCTCCTGCCCACATCCTGAGGCAGTACCTGGGCCTCATCCTGAGCTCCTTCTCAGCCCAGCTCCCATGGAGCTCTCTAGTATAGGGGATGTCGTGAGGCCTGGGGGTCAGCAGACCTTCCAGGCTGGCCTTCCATGGCCCAAGCCAGGACCTGTCTTGCTCAATCTTTCCTAGGTCCCAGGTGCAAACCTGTTCTGCTCCCTCCTTCCCCACTGTAGGGAGAAATTGGGAGGAAATTGGCAAAAACCCCAAAACTGGAAAAATGGCTAAATCTAGGGAAAATGAAAGTAACTTGGTTGGACGTTTGTACAAAACCCTTCACAAATTCCCTGAACCTGATTGGACAATTGCACTCAAAGCTGATTGGCTCAGGCCATTCCGTGGGCAAGCTATATAAGGAGCTGCACTGGCAGCTCGATCCTTTCATCGCCGGAACGCCGATGAGGAAACAGCTCTTTCTGCTCTCTCGCCCGGACCTTCGGTGAGGAAAGAACACTTTCTCCGCTGCGACCATCGACAAGGAAAGAACCCGCTCTCCGTCTGATCACTGACAAAGTAAGAACTGTCTCCTCATGACCACTGAGACCACCAACATGGGTGTTTGTCCCTGGAAGGCAAAAGCGCCTGAGGCTTTTCCTTTCTCCCATCTCCGCCGGTGTCCCGAGGGCCACAGGAGTCCACACCCCTCACCTGAGGCTCCCGAGTGAATTGTGTTTAATATCTGTGTGCGCGGCGGTGCTGCCGCCCATCAGAACATCCAGGCTGCACCAGAAAACGTGCCCCGCACCCACAAGTGTCTCTGCTCCCCCTGGATCTGGCTCTGGGGTCAGACAGCCTGATGTGCCCCCAGTGCTCCTGCTGCAGGCTCCTAGCCCTTCTGTGGGAGGTCGTGGTGGGGAGCGGACCCAGGTGGGGCGGCTCCAGAGGCAGATGCCCAGGGCTGCCCCAGGAGGGGGCTGGGAGCTCTTGCAGGCCCAGCAGTAGAGCACGGTGCTCCCATGGCAGACTTCTGCCTTCATGGCCTGTGCCCCATGCCAGCCCCAGGAGGGAGGCCAAGGCTTTACCTGCTTTCCCCATGGGGATCCTAAACTCAGGGGAGGGGCTTGTTGGCAGCTTGTGGACCCCACGGTGTCCCAGCTCCCACCACCACTGCATCCTCTCTGCACTGAGCTGTGGGGCTGGCAAGAGGAGACACAGGTCCAGTGCCTGGCACAGTGCCTGGGGCTGAGGTGCTCAGCAAGGGGTGCTGCTTTTGTCCACTTGATTCTCCTATAAGCCACGGAGCCCCCTCCCCTCTCCTGGCCATTCTTGGCTCCTCCCCTGCCCAAGCCCCTCCCCTCCCCTCAGGATCTCTGCTTCCCATTTCCCCCTCTTCTCAGTCCTTGTTACTAGGCAATTCTCCAGCCTCCTCCTTGTTTCCAGGAGGGCTGGGGAGCCCCACTGTGCTATCCCGGCCCATGTCCCCTTCTGTTCAGTAAGGTTTGTGGTTACTGTTAATTTCCAGGTCACACCCCAGATAGAACCCTTGCCAAAGATCAGGGCTGGGTCTCAGTCCCTCCAGGTCTTTCTGTGGCCCAGAGCGGGTGGCTGAGACCTCGGTGAAGCTGAAGGACCATGACCCACCTCCTGGCTGGCTCCTCCTTAGGCTCCCTTTCCAGAACAGGCTACCAAAGTCCTGAACATTTAGGTGTGGTGTCCAAGGGCCTACAGGGGACACAGGCAGTGTGGGGCTGGGGGTGCCGGGGCATTACCCAAGCTCCTTTGCTCCCACTTTCTTCTTTGATATCCAGGCAGGAGAAAGATCAGAGAAGCCTGAGGGCAGGGCTGCTCCTGGCCAGGACCCTGGACAGCTCCCCAGAGCCCTCTGAGCTGGGTGGGGCTGTGACCACACTGGGGAAGGATTAAGGGCTCTGGTGGGGTTGGAAAGAGCTGGGCTAGTGCCTGGTGGGGGGTAGGGCCGGGTGGAGAGGGTGGCAGGTGTCTGGGTCTGAGGGTTGACCGCCTAGTCCCAACTTTACCACGTTACTAGCCGGACAGGTCCTGAAACCGGCTTCCTTTTTTTTTTTTTTTTTCCATCCTTCATTGGGGTTTAGCTCAGTTGGTAGAGCGCTGCTCTGCACTCTCTGAGGATCCGGGTTTGATCCCCAGCACCGCAAAAACAGGAGAAGGATGTGGCAGTCCGCTCCTGAAGCAATCCCAAAACAATCAGCCAATGAAAACCCTGTGTGGGCCGGGATGAGTTGGACTCGACTGAATGTCACCTTACAACAGCACCTGCCACATCATGTTTCGGCAATGTGATTTGGCCACCTGGATATACCATGATTTTAAAAGCCAGTCCTGTCTGGGCGAGAGAGTGGAGAGAGCGGTTTCCTCATTGGTGGTCCGGGCTAGAGAAAAAGGATCGAACTGCCAGTGCAGCTCCTTATATAGCTTGCCCACGGAATGGCCTGAGCCAATCAGCTTTGAGTGCAATTGTCCAATCAGGTTCGGGGAATTTGTGAAGGGTTTTGTACAAATGTCCAACCAAGTTATGGTTGGGCATTTACGTTGCTTCCACTGGGGACCTTTATGAACTGCCTGCAGTTTCTGCACTGTGGCGTCTTCCTGGAAGGTGAATTTCTCAGCTAGGGCTGGGCTTTGGCTGGGCTGGTCCCTCTGCTGGGCTGCCCTCTCCCACTTGTGCCCATAGGGGTGTCACATCCTTCCAGAGTGCACACATCACCTCCAAAGTGTCCTCGACTCATCCGCAGCCCTTTTCCCTACCCGCAGCCATCTTCTTCTGGCTGCCACGAGCATCTGCTGACCTCCCGGCTCTCCCAGGGCAGTGAGCCTGCTTTCTCCTTTTCTTGCCTGGCATCCAGCGTATAGTAGGCGCCTAGGAAATGCCTCCCTGTGGAGCAAGCCATCCCCTGGCTGGTTTAGAAGTGTGGGATTGTGTGGTGTTTCTATTAGTCTCCATGAACAAGTGCCACTGTGTTATTAAATTTTTCCAAAAGCAGAATGTCTGCTGCGTCTGCCAGATTGGTTGCTCTTTTAGGAGCGGGTCTGTCCTGCCCGTCCCACACTCTTCATTCCCGCGTCTTTTAGAGCCATTCACAGGCACCTACTGGGCTCCAGGCCCCAGGATATAGCACCACGCTCTGGAAAGTCTGACTTTTGGAGTACAGTCTGGACCAGGGGAGCCATGGGGTTACACGTGTGCCTATGCCTGGCATAGACAATGGCAAGGCCTTTGGCAGGAAGTTCATGCTCTGCTCCAAAGGAAGTGGTGAGTGCCAGGTATAGACTTGTTGTTGTTAGGTGCCGTCAAGACGGATCCGACTCATAGCGACCCTGCATACAACAGGTGAAACACTACTGTCAGTGCTTCTCTGCTGTTCATAGGGTTTTCAATGGTGGATTGATTTTTGGAAGTGGGTTGCCAGGTCTGTCTCCCAAAGTTTAGACTAGGTGCTCAATAAATGCATATACAGGGAAGGTAAGAAATGGCATTCTGGGAGCTTGGGGGAGTTCTGGTAGAATCAAGGTGGAGAGGAAGCTAGCCCTTGGAGGACAAGAGTCATGAGAACCTCTCTGCTTTCCTCCCAGGGGCCAGGAAGGGAAATTCTCTCCTATCCCAAGGCATTACATCCTGTGGGATCTGCTAAGGCCACGGCCAAGCCAGGGCTCAGTTCTTGGCAGATAGCAGGAGGAGTCTGCCGAGACATTGAGGCCAAGCCTTGTCTTCCAGGCAAGCACAACAGTTTTCTCCATCAATTCCCTCTGAGTTATGGTGCTTGGGAAGCCTGCAGCCCTAGGAGGCAAAAGGGGCTTCCAGGTTGCATTTGGGTGCTCAGTAGAGTGTGGGGTGAGAGGAGTGGGCTTCCTTTGGAAGCAGGAAGAGCCTCTGGGCCACTCCACAGCCCCAGCCTCTCCCTGTCCAAGTGCCCGGGTCAGGGATGTCAGGGCAGGCTCTAATACCAACCCCACTGAGTCAAGCCCCTGTGCAAAACCCTCCATGGCCCCACCTCCTGATAAAGTCCATGCCCCCCAGCCAAGCTTCCAAGGCTTGGCTGATCTGGCTCACAGCCCTCCTCCCCGCCTCCTCACCATCCTTGTCCTCTAACCCCACTGGACTTGCCCTGGCCTCTGCATGCACCTTTCTCTCTGCCCGGAATGCTTTTATTTCCATCCCTCTGTCCTGGGCATCCTCTTAGTCCACTGGGGCCGCTGGCCCTGCCCTGCAGGAAGCATTACTGGGTCAGGTTCCTCCTTCCTCCTGTGCCTGTGTTCTCATGGGCCTCCCCCACTGCACTGGGCTCTCCTCCAGGGCAGCCCAGGCCTGAAGCGCCCCTCAGGTGTCCTTGGGGACCCTGGCTGAGAGTCTCATGTGGGGCTGGGAGGCTCTGTGTGGTGCCTGAGCAGGTGGGGGAAAAGCACCCACAGGCATTGGCTGAGGGGCCTTAGATCGGGTCTGTCCCCACTCTCTCAGCCTGAGAGAGTCAGCTTGCTTTGTGCCCTAAGGCCCTGGGGACAGCCCACCCCACCTGTAGCGAGGGCCCTCTCAAATTCCCCAGGGCAGGACCCCCCAGTCTCAGGGGCTTGCTCTCCCTTCTGTCCAGGAAGGCAGGGCCTTCCCCAAACCGGGTTCTCTGAGGCCCTAACTCGCTCACCTAGGCTGGTTCTGGGTGTCTGGGGGAGGCTGCCCTGGCCACCCACTGGGCTGGGGGATTGGGGACCCGGGGCACCAGAGGCGATGGGACAGGGGCTCAGCACTAGGACCCCGGCCCATTCGTACTAGGACCTGGGGTCCGCGTCTCTCCAGAAGGTGGGTGAAAGGGTAAATTCCAGGAGAGGGCGAAAGGGGCCCGGGACAGGGTGCCCCCGGTGGCCCTGGAAGGGGGTCCAAGCTGCCGGGGGGCGCCCCGGCGCCCCGGAAGGAGCCGTGCACGCCCCTGCACGCGGTGCGGGCCGCGGCGGCCGCGGATCCGGAGGTGAGAGCGCCCCCGCCCCGCTCCCTGCTCCTCGATCCCCGCGCGCGGCCGGCGGGGGCTGGGGGCGCGCGGAGAGGGCGCGGGGCGCGGCGAGGCTGCATTCTCGCGTCCGCGGCGCCGATCTCGCTGCTCCCCCGCTCCAGGCCCCTCGGTGGCGGGATGCGGGCGCCGGGCCCGGGCGGGGGCGGCGGGCCGAGGCCTGGCGCGGCCGGCGGGGGACCCGCGGGCGGCGGCGCGGGGCCGAGGCGGCGAGAGCGCCCCTGTCTGCGCGCAGGCGGAGGAGGCGGGGCGGGCGGGCGCGGGCGGAGGCGCGGGGAGCCCCCCGCCCCCCGAAGGAGGAGTCTGGCTCCCACTTGCCGCCTCGGCCGCGCGGCGCCGCCGCCGCCGGAGCAGCCCCCGCCCTGCGCTCCGCGCTCCCGGGAGCCGGGCCGCTGCCTCCCGCCGTGCGCTCTGCTGCTCGCGGCCGCCGCGGCCGCCGGAGAGGAGCCCGGGGCCAGGTAGGGCCGGGCCGGGAGGGGCGCGGGCCGGGCGCGGGCCATGGGCCGGCGGGGGCGCGGCTGGGACCCTCGGCGGGGCGCAGGGTGACGCCCGCGGGGCGGCGCGGGGCGCCCGCAAAGTTACTTTGGCCGCCTTCGCCGGGTGCGGGCGGCCGGGGCGAGCGTCCCCGCGCCCCGCGCGCGGAGCGGTGGCCGGCGGGAGGGGGCTCGGCCGGGGCGCAGAACGCCAGCGGGGGCCGCGCGGTCAGCGAAACTTTTCCCCGGCTCGCCGGTCTCCGCTGGCTGCTGGCGGAGCGGGTGCTGGACGAAGTGGGCCGGTGGGGGGCAAGCGATGACGACGGTGGTAACAATGGCAGCCCCCGGTCGTGGAGAGCCTACTGTGCGCAGCCAGCCGGGGCTGGGGCTTGCGGGGAAGCGCAGGAGACCATGCTGGTCAAGCGGCCACTTTTGCTGGGTATCGCTGGGAACTTCATTTCCACCCATCCATTCATCCGTCTATCCATCCGGCCCTCCATCTATCCATCCACTCACTCATTCAACACATTTGCGGCTGCCTGCTGTGCCCCCGCACGGGGATTCAGTGACTAACCAGACAGGTCCCAGCCCTCCGCGGCAGTATTTCATGGGCTGCCCATGCCAAGGAGCAGTTCTTGTCTCTTGTGTGTTTATTCAGGGCCGTGCTACAGAGCAGTGAATTCAGGCACAGCCGCCCCCCCTTCACCGCAGGGACCGAGGAGAGCTGGTGGCAGATCACCCCCTTCCGTCCCCTCCCCAGCCTTCCCTGCTCTGGTTGGAAGGTTCCTTGGGGTCAGGAGGCCCCGCTCTGGAACCAGGTCCCATCCCTGTCCTGCGGATCTCTATGGGATGGGTCTGTCTTCCCCAGCGCTGGGCGGTTCTCTGCCTCCCTTCACCCCTCCAGGCGCTCAGTTTCCCCGGAATGACCCAGAGGAGAGCTGGTTAAGTGACAATTATGAAACGAAACTGGGGAAACAAAAAGTGAGGCGCTACTGAATGGTTGGGCTGGCTTGCCCAGAGTCCAGTGGTGGTGGGAGACTTGTTAGCAGGCATCTGCTGCCCTGGGAGGCTGGGGGTCTTGCAGGCACCCACACGGTCAATCCCCTGACTGGCCTTGGCCAAAGGAAAAAAAAATTGAACCAACTTCAGGAGTATTGGTCACATGGCTAAAAGCCCCTGGGGGGTTATGGAGAGGCCACTGGCCTCTGGTTGACTGCGACATCCCAGCTGGAAGTGAGGCCAAGACACTAGGAGGCTATCCGGGGAGGGGGTCTGTGGATTTGGCTGGGGTGAGGCGGGAAGAGCACTGGGCTTGGGAGGTGTCTGGAGCAAGGCGCAGTCTACAGGGGACCACTGTGCGGGAGCCATGCATGATAAACTGTGCTTCATGACGCCCGGCTCCCTGCAAATTGGCTTTCCGAGTGGCGGCCCCTCAGCACTTGTAAAATCTTCTTTCTCAAGATGGATTTCGGTGAAATGGCTACATCTATTCACGCACTTGCTCGTCGGAGGTACATTAATTGGCTGCTGGCTAGTCAGAAGGCGGCGATGCAGGCGCGGAGCTCTAATCGTGTGTTCGGATGTGGTTCGGCGTGGGACTGCCTTCCCGTTTACGCCTCGGCTCCAGGAATTTCGGAAGGTCTGGAATGAAGCAGAGCCACACAAGGCTGAGGTGGGGAGGCTCCGAGTGTCACCTGTGGGCGGGGTGAAGTACCTCAGATGTGACCACTGCGTGCTGAGCTTAGACCCACTCACACCCACCCATGGCCGATGCCCTGGGGACTGGATGTAGGGACAGATGGAGCGAGTCTAGGGTTAGGTCAAAGCAGGGAATTTGGGGGTGTCTCCTAGTGCCCAGACTGCACCAGGAACACATAGACTAATGCATGTCATAATTGCTTGAGAAAAGCTGCTTTTTAAAATTTCCCAGTCAACCCACGGGACCGTTAAATCTTCATCCAACCGAAGTGACTTAAGTTCATGTGTTCTCCATTGAACTTGCTGCCTTCCCACCCAGGCAGCGGTAGCCTCCCGTGAGCTCTTGATGTACAGGGCGCATCTCTCTCCACTTGTTTAAGGAGTTAACCATGGTTACTGGATTTCCCCAGACAGGAGCATTTAAAGAGAAAAAGACAAAAAGAAACCCCCTCCCAGCATTCTGTGTGCAGGTTCTAGACTTCTGGAGAAAAGCAAGCCCCTCCTAAAACATGGTCATTGTCATCTAGCAAAAACGTCTTAGCTTTTGCAGTGTCAGGCCTGGGAACGGATCGTGAATCTCGGGATGGCGGAAATTAATCGGCCAGGCAAAGACTTTTAACAAGTAAATATCATGCACAGAAAAACATGCAATTAGTGGAGGTTAGTTAATGCCTTTCAAGTTGCAGGAGCTGTGGCTACGGGTGGAGTTTCTAAGCTATCCCTGAATTGTCTGTCAAAATCTTTAAAGTGACAATGTGACACGTCTCTCCCATCACCCCTCCCTCCCGGGAAACAAAAAAGGGACTTTGCATGCATTCCCTCTTTCTATTCTTCTCTTCCCGGTGATCTTTCCATGTGGCAGGAGGAAGCTTTGTCTGTCTGTACCTCTGGCGTGAAGGGCCCTCGGGGACAGGCGCCCCATGTGCACGGGCCCAGGAGTAGGTTCTCAGGCTCACTCTAGAGGGAGGATTGAAGTTGCTGGGCCCTCAGATGAGAGGCAGGTGGGCTTGTGGGGTCTTCTTTCTGGCCTAACACATAACGGGCAGGGAGAAGAGCCAGTGAAGGGGATGTCTCAGCGGCAAAGACTATTTAGCGTGGGCTGTGCTGGGCACACTGAAGGCAACTTCCTGCAGCTGTGTTCCTCGTGCACGATGTCCCCGTGTAAGGACACCACCATTTCCACATCCTCTCCAGACTGCCACTGAAATCGCTCCGTTTGGGTCTGAAGAGGTGACTAATCTGTGAAAGGCAAAAATAACCCCAAAGTAAACAAAACAGAACAGAACAGGACAAACGAGCCCCTCTTTGGAGGTGGTGTTGGGCAGAAGGTATAAATAAGCTCTCGGTTAGTTTGACTCAGCATGGCTTTCGCTGGAGACCTGACCAGTCTTCTGCCAACACAAATGTGGTACTTTATTTTGACTTTTCTCCCCCTCTAATGAGACAAGCCTTAGTAGTTCCCGGTTTCCATTTAGAATACCTATGGCTGCAGCTGTAGCACACTGTGGCTTCTGATCCCATCAGATCTCAGAAGCTAAGCAGGGTTGGGCCTGATTAGTACTTGGACGGGAGACCACCTGGGAACACCAGGTGCTGTAGGCTTAGGAGAAGGACCCGGCAACCCACTCCCAAAAAACAATCAGCCGTTGAAAACCCTGTGAATAGCAGAGAAGCACTAACAATAATGTTTCACCTATTGTACACAGGGTCGCTAGGAGTCAGACACTGACTTGACGGCACCTAACAACAACAATAACATGGCTGGTGAAGCAGCCCCATATTGCTAAAAATATATTAATACACTGAGATGACATGTGTGAATTTTGAACTCATAGAGTGACTTGAGATGTTACTGGGTCTTTCTGTGCCTTTCTGCAAATGATTCTTTCAGGGGTTTTCTTGGGCATGACCTTGGCCAGCATGATGTCAGAACCTGGTCACTCATCACATGTAGGAGCAGCTCCAGTTTAAAAACAAACAAACAAACAAACAAAAGCAAAATAAGTAAGTAAATAAATAAAAGCCCCCCAAAGCCTCTCCCCTCTGATTCACTGTGATCTGTGTCCAGGTGTCCAGTTCAGAGCCAGGCGTGAGTAGGTTCTTCTTTCTACCACCTGGATCGAGGGCTGCCGGTTTCTCTCTCCAGTGTAACTTGTCTGCTTCCCCTCTTCCCGTTGCCACCCTCCCTTTCCAAGAAGGGTTTAAAGCTCGGCATTAATGCACATGAAAGACGTCTGGCATCGCCTGTGCTAATTTCCTCGCTTTAAGGAGAAAACGATGCCGCTTCCAATTTCCAACACACTCATCGTTTCCTCTCCATTTCATTCTTTTGCATTTTCTGCACGGCACTGCAGCCTGCAAGGCTGTACGATACATGGCACCGGCTACGCGAGAAACGCTCGCCCTTCCCTGCACGCTGCCTTCCCTTCCTTCATCACGAAGCCCTTTCTGGCCAACCTTCCCTCCTCCACCCTGAGCCTGCCCTGGCTCCCTGCGCAATTGGGGCTGAGGGGGGAATAGAGTTTGGCTTTTACAAGTTTGTCATTCAGGCCCATTCGTGAATTGATCATACTTTGGTGGTTTAATTCTTAATTGCAGATTCCCACATGACCACACACACACACACAAAATACACTTGAACTTATCATAAAAACACCCAATCCCCACTCTCCCACTTCAATGCAGAATCAGTGCCGACTCGATTATGCTGTAGTGACATCTGTTTAATAGGCTTCCACGAGAACTGTAAGTCCATGTTTACTTTCTTTGCAAATTGTATTTAAATGTTGAGCGGCCAGGACCCACTTTCTTCTCCCTCTCCAGCCCTGTGGGTCTCAAGGCTCCTTGAATGTTGGGTGCAAGTTGACAGTCTGTGTGGGGAGGGGATGCGGATGACTGACTTTTACACATGTACCTCTTGTTTCTTTTCGTGTGTGGCTGTGTCTGTGTGTGCGTTTGAAACGGATTCGAGCAGCTTCCCACGGCCACTCCGCGGCTATGCGAATCTCCAAGAGCTTTATTTTGAAAACTAGGACATAGCACTTTGCAGAAGAAAAATCAGTCCACTCGCTATTATTTATGGGATGGCTGATGTGCTAGATGGATAGAGAAAGCACCAAGAATTATAATAATTTATGGAATGGAGCACTGGTTTGCAAATATATTTCTCTGCCCGAGATCTACGGGCTTGCGTCTTGGGTCTCACGCTCTGTGCAGCGGAAATGGAGAATGTGCAGAATTTGAAAATGAGCCCAGCGAACGGACCGCATTCGTATCTCAAATTAAGGGAAATAAGTGAGCAGCTATTTGTGGCAGACAGGACATGATCCAGTGAGCAGCGTTCTTCATCATTCTGAAATAAAAGTACATAATTGGAAAATGAAGCGGCAGTGACTGCTGGGTGGGGGGGGCGTGGAGGAATTAGAAAGTGTAATTTAAAATCATGTAGTCATAATTCAGAATGGGCCCGGCTAAAAGGTTTTTAAGTGGTAAATGCTTTAAAGTCACTTGTGGTTGATCCTTTCTCAAGGAATAGGGTCTAATTTTCACTGTATTTGTGAATTCCTTTATCTATGTAGCTCAGCAGCTTATTCATTTGAGCCACTAATACCAGCTGCTGGCCAGTATTTTCTTTCTGGAAAGCCCACAGTGGAAGGGGGGGCAAGTATTAGACTGGATCATTTTAGGACATTGTGGGACTAGGTCTGATTCCCCCCCCCCCCCCAGTAGGCCATTTTCACCTTTTCCTTTCCTTTGGGTTCCTTTGTTTGTTTTGTTTTTTTGTTTTATTTTATTTTTTAGCCTTTATGACATTTTCAATTTGCATCGAGTTAATTGCATATTCTCAGGCACAGGCGAAAACAGGGAGAGCAAATATAATTTAAAAGTGATTTCTGAGCGTGTATGGAGAGTGTGGCTTATAAAAATCTCCCCAATCCTCTGTGCCCTGGAACTTTCCTATTCAGTGCTATCTCCTGACACCTTCCTTTGTGGTGTTGCAGGGACCCCATAGGGGGTGTCAGCGTGTTTTTTTCTGTGACATTTTGCCACTTTGCAACAAAAGCCTCTGTGAGCAGCGCCTCCCCTGAGCTGGCTTCCTCTGGCTTCCTCTGGTTTGCGCTGAGCAGCTGCACTGTGCGCCGGCCGGATAGGGGTGCGAGAGGCTAGGGTGCTTGGCTGGCCCTGCCTGCGCCGTTCAAGGGCGCGAAGAAGCGTTGGCGCACAGATGGGATTGGATTGGGACTCTGGAGAAGACAGCCCAAGTGTTGCGTTCTTGAGAACGCCGCAGCCAGGAGGGCTCTGGTGGCTTCGCGTGTTTTATCGGACAATCATCCTCCTGTGGCCGTGGATTGTCTGGAGCTCAGGACCTGGGGCAGCGTGATATTGTCCTCACCTCAGTTATCCTTAAAGACACGCCAAGGAGTAGAATGGAGGCAGTGGTGGCCTTCAGGGCCTTGCTCTGGCTTTTTTTTTTTGCGGTACTGGGGGTTGAACCCAGGGCCTCTCGCCTGCATGCTCTGCAAGTGCTGGACCACTGAACTGTACCTCAGCCCATTTTTTTTTTACTTTTTTTTGAGACAGGGTCTCGCTAAGTTACGCAGACTGCCTCTGGTCTCGAACTTGCGATCCTCCCGCCTCTGCCTCCCGAGCCGCTGGGATTACAGGCGTGTGCCACCACGCCCGGCCTGTTGCTCTGGCTTTGGTCAGAAGTGATCTTCAGCTTCCAAATCTGAGCCTGGCTGGGAGCCGGAGGGGAGGCTGAGAACCGTGGCACAGGACAGTGGACTCACCCAGCGCTGTTCCCGGCTCACAAGGACTTCGAGGGGCTGCACTGGGTGCAAGGGGCTGCTCCAGATCTATCCTGGGTCTGCAGATCTGTGACCCCCAGGCAGTGGGAACCCAGAGATTTCCCTCACACGTCTTTAGACTTCTTTGGACTGTTAGAACCACCTCGGTGGCTTCCGCAAAATTCCACCTGCTGTTGAGATGACCCCTGTGGGCCGAGGCCCTGCTCAGTGGCGCCCCCTTCTGGGCCTTTGGCAGGTGCTGGCCAGCCTCAGGGCTGGGTGCGTTTTTCTCCGGGACCCACAGACCCCTCCACTGTACCAGAGTCCCACGAGGTCTGTGACCTGCCTGGCTGCTCCTACTGGGACCCCAACCCTTTGAGGGCTTGTTTCCTGTCTGAGTCACTTGGGTCGTAGAACGGGGTGTGACCCAGAGGAGGGGAGGGGGTCTGTAGTGTCCTGCAGTGCCTAGGAAAGCTAGTCGGGGGCAGCTTGTTCTGGAAGCAGGAGGACCCCGGTTTTCCCAGGAGTGAAATAGGAAAGAGACAGGCGAGGGCCTCTGGGCAGCGGGCACGGGGCCTTTTGAAAATCTCTGCTGGGTCGTGTTTGCAGCCTTCTTACTGGAGTGGCAGAAACACTGAGTGAGCACCTACTGTGTGCTGGGCCCCTGCTGTGGGCTTTTGCACCCCCTGTGACCATTAATCCCCTGCCAGCCCATAGAGGGCCAGGGAGGTTTTAGCACCTGCCCATTTGCCGATGAGACACAAAAGCCAGATCCAGGGAGTTCAGCCTGTTCACTCCGGGCTGTCAGAGGCAAAGGCCTGCACAGCTTCGTTCGTTCACTCCCTCATTCATCCGATCACCCATTCACTCGTTCATTCATATTTCATCTTATTGTGTAGCTCCTCCTTCAGTTCAGACTCAGATCCGGGGCCTGTGTTGGGAGCTTTGGGGAGGGAGGCCGTGGGGGCTGTGGTGGAGGCTGACAGCCCGGGGAGGTCAGGGAAGAGGTTCCCAAGGCCCTGAGCGGTCTCCGGTGTGAGTGGGTATGAGCCCGGGGGGACGCTGGGTCACACGGGGCGGTAGTGGTGGGACAAGCCTTCCAGGCACGGGAGCAGGACCGGCGGAGGCTCTGCTGTGCCCGAAGAGGCTGAGGCAGGAGGGGGAGGCTGGAGTAGCTGTGGTGCAGGGGGCCCAGGCTGGGGGCAGCTGGGGCAGGGCCTGGAGCTGGACCTCTTTCCTGGGCATCAGCTTTCTATACAGTGGGTGTCCCATGGCCACCTGCTCCTTGGTGTCTGACACCCAGGTTCTCGCTGAGGTCCCTGACCTTCCTGGACTTGCGGTGTCTAAGGACTGATGAATACATGCCAGGCGGGCCAGGAGCCTCCCACTCTAGGCACAAAGTGGTAGGCACAAAGCTCCTTCTTTTTTTTAAATTTGTAAATACTATAAATTCAATGGGCTGGGATTTAGCTCAGTAGGTAGAGCGCTGCGCTGCAGTCTCTGAGGTCCCGAGTTCTATTCCCAGCACCGCAAAAATGGGAGCAGGACCTGGCAATCCACTCCCAAGGCAATCCCGAAACAGGCAGCCATTGAAAACTCTATGAGGGTCGCTATGAGTCGGATACCGACTGGACGGCACCTAACAATAATAATAAATTCAATACAAGTCAACCAAGATGAACTGAACAATCCTCCTTCCATCTCCTCTGTAACCCCAAGAGGAGACCAGTGAGAAAGTAGAAACAGAGAGGTTAGGTGACTTGACCAGTGTCCCACAGTGTCCTGAGACTGAATTCGAACCCCCTTTCCTCCGACCTCTTCTCCGTTGCAGAAGCCTGCTGGTGGACAGCAATAGGAACAATAAAAGCAGGACCATGTAGTTATGGATGCCTCCTCTGCCTCAGGGCCTTTGCACTTGCTGTTCCCTCTGCCTTGGTTCTCTTTCCCAGGTCTGGGTGCGGCTGTTTCCACCCATCATTCCCATGTAAGGGGAGGTCTCCTTTTTAAACAGGCCTTTCTTGATCACCCAATTTAAACACCCACCCCATTGCTCTCTCCTGCATTGACCTGCTCTGTCTTCTTCCAGAAGCATATTATTATTTGAAAGCCCTTTGCTGGTCACTTTCTGTGTTTATTGCCCTGTACAAATTCCGAGACCTCTCTGCATTTTCAGTGCTCATTGTGGCACAGAGAACAGGGACAGCAGGTAGGGCCCTGATGAATATTTGTTGAATGCGTGAGTGCATTCGCTCACTCACTCATTCATTCATTCCCGGCTTCCCTCTGCAGCTCCCTTCCCTTCCAACACAGAGGGGGCCTCTGCGGCATCCCGTGGACATGTGACATGCTCAAGGTCACTACGCCACGCAGGGGGCCGGGACACAAACCAGGAGGTCTCTGGGCCGTGGGTCCCAGAGTGTGCACGGGCATGCGGTGCTGCCAGGTGGCCCAGGTGTGAGCGTTGTTTCCCCGCTAAGAGCCATTTCCCGGGAGCCACCGCTGCAGTCAGTGCGCGCGTGCTCGCCTGGCGGCTCAGAGCCGCTGCAGCTCCATAAATATTAAATGGGCATTAAAGGAAGGCTGTGCGTTCCCGGTTTCCAGGCTTCTCCGAGCAGGGTCCATTGCGAACCCTTGATGTGAAGCACAGGGTTTCACTGCGGAGCCTGCGCCTTCCAGACTCTGCAGCCTTCTTCCCAGGGGGTGCCAGCTGCGTCCCCACTGCAGGCACCTGCTTCCCTGGGGCGGGGTGGGCAGGGGCTGGGACTTTGCTCTCCCCAGGGCTTTGACCTGCCAGGCCAGACCCCTTCCAGGGTGATGGGGGAGGGGAGAGGAGAGGATGGCTTCGTAGGCTTTGGCTGAGCTCTCTGGATGCCCACCCTCTGCCCGATTTCTGCTGGACACTAGGGAGGGACCCTGGCCAGACACACAGGCTGTTCATCTGTCCATCATTCATCCTTCCAATCTTCTCCATCCATAGATCCATGAATTCGGTATTACTTCATGTATTTATGCAGTGTTTCTGATGGGCTTTGGGGTGATACTAATACTACTAATGTTGGGTGCTGTGAAGTCAGTGTCCGACTCATAGTGACCGTATGGACAGCAGGCAAAACAGTATCGTCAGTGCTTCTCTGCTATTCACAGAGTTTTCAACGGCTGATTGTTTCTTGGGAGTGGGTTGCTGGGTCCATCTCCCAAGCCTGCAGCACCTGGTGTTCCCAGCTGGTCTCCCAACCAAGTACTAACCAGGCCTGACCCTGCTTAGCTTCCGAGATCTGACGGGATCGGACACCGCAGTGATCCGGCTACAGGCAAAACTAATAATTGTTGTTGTTGTTAGGTGCCGTCGAGTCGGTATCCGACTCATAGCGACCCTCATAGGGTTTTCAATGGCTGAGTGCTTCGGGATTGCCTTGGGAGTGGATTGCCAGGTCCTTCTCCCATTTTTGCGGTGCTGGGAATTGAACTCGGGACCTCAGAGACTGCAGTGCAGCGCTCTACCCACTGAGCCAAATCCCAGCCCAAAACTAATAATAGCTACCCTTTATTGAGCACTTACTATGTACTGAGCTCTGTGATGAGCAGTTTACACTTGGCACCTCATTCAATCGTCATGACCTAGCTGGGTAGGGGGTGTGCATTTTGTAGAGGAGGACACAGCTTCGGAGAGCATCAAGGTTACAGAGCTGAGGGCATATGGGGATGAGAACAGGAGACCCAGGGAAGAGCCTGGGCGCGTGGGCCTCAAGCAGAACCCTGGGGTGGAGTGGTCCTGGTAGAAGGAGCCGGACAGTGAGAGCCAGGCAGCCTGGGCATGGGTCTCAGCTCTGCCACCCAGCCGCTGCACAGCGCTGGCTGTCTTTTTGAACGGGAGCCACAGGCGTTCTGGCTCGCAGCAGAGCAGTGAGCACATCCCTCGTGAATTGTTGAAATGGAGTGGCTTGGAAGGAAGGTGCAGCACCGTTTAGCTAAGACCTTGGGGGACAACAGCTCATTGGGGCTGGCCTGGGTGTCGATGATGCTCATTCTCCTCAGATGCCCAGGCTAGCCCCTGAAGGGTCTGGTGGCCAAGGGTCCTTCCCAGAGGGGTCTTGGCAAGGATGTCAGGCAGCGTGTGACACCGTCACCATGCACTTGACAAGCATTTGAGATCTCCTACCTCATTGGGCAGGCTGGGATTTAGCTCAGTGGGAAGAGTGCTGCTCTGCAGTCTCTGAGGTCCTGAGTTCGATTCCCAGCACCGCAAAATGGGAGAAGGATGTGGCAACCCACTCCCAAGGCAATCCCGAAACAGTCAGCCATTAAAGGGGCTGGGATTTAGCTCAGTGGGTAGAGCACTGTGCTGCAGTCTCTGAGGTCCTGAGTTCAATTCCCAGCACCGCAAAAATGGGAGAAGGACCTGGCAATCCACTCCCAAGGCAATCCCGAAACAGTCAGCCATTGAAAACCCTATGAGGGTCGCTATGAGTCGGATACCGACTCGACGGCACCTAACAAAAACAGCCATTAAAAACCCTATGAGGGTCGCTATGAATCAGTCTCTACTCGACAGCACCTAACAACAACAACCTCATTGGGCACTCAGCTCCTGGGCTGGCCCCTCAGCTCACACTCTATCCCTGTGCCAGGGCCCAGCACCTGGGCAGCACTGGCAGATGGCAGGCCCTCCATAATCGGGGACCAAATTGGCCAGGTACTTGGCACCTGCGAGGCATTATACTCAGGATTCCTGTTTACCTCCTCCCTTAATCCGCCCATCTGCCCTGGGAGGTGGCATTACCATAAACAAGTCCATTTTTCATCAGGGAGAACTGGAGGCCCAGAGAGGTAAGGAAGCTGGCCTAAGATTGCACAGCACAGCGCTGGGGCTCAAATCCTTATCTAGGTCCAGGCAGGACTGGCTGAGAGCAGGTGGATCCCTGGAACTTGGTGTCTTGAGACCTCTCTTAAGGCTACTCAGGGCCTGGCAGCAGTTATAGAGGCAGGCACAGGCCAGCGTCCCGACTCTCCCACCTCAGAGCCTGCCACACCGGTGTCTGAGGGGAAGGCAGATCCACTTAGAAAAAATTAGCAGTGACAAAGGACCGGAGCAGGAGTGTCCTGGGGAAAAAGCATTGCTTTTTACCCCTTGGTCCTCCGGAGTGGGGAAGGGAGATATATGTTGTCAATCAGGAAGTGTCTTGGCGTGGAGGTGGGGGAGGAGGAGGACGTTGCTATTTCATTCTATCTTGTATGGGGATGATCCGAGATTTTTAACAAATTAATAACCCATTTCTCCTCTGCGCATAATTACAGCGTTCTCCAGTCTCTAATTTTTGTCATTTCCCTAATCGAATTTGTTTTCTGCGTGTGTCGATTCTTCTTCCAGGCGCAAAGCAGGAGGGATTTTTCTTGCTTTAACGTGATTGGGATGCAACTGTCCAACAATGGTTTACATTACATTATTTTCTCCTTGGTTAAATACAGTGCCAACGGAACCGTCGGAGGGTCTTAATGACCGAAAACTGAAAACAACAACAGCAAAGCCTTCAAGGCATTTCCTACGTACACAGTTTAAAAAAGAATTATGAAAAGAAATGAGGGGAATCGAAGGTGTTAGTTGTGAGGTGCCGGCCGGCACGTGGAGGGTCTGGTGGGATGCGATGGGGTGGACGCTCTCCCGGGCTGTGTTTCCGAGGTTCTGCATAGCCGGGCTGGATTCTGCCAAAGGGGTGTTTTGACCGAGTACATATAAATGCAAACTGCAATTTCCGGTGGAAGAAAAAGAATTTTTAAATGATAGCAGTTGCAAGCTGCGATGTAAGTGGATTCAAGGACCCACAGGGAGCGCCCGATGCCTGTGCCCCTCATGGGGCAAGGTGGGGCGCCGGGAAGGGTTTTTACAAGTAGATACCTCCCCACCTTCCCCATGGCCACCACCACCCCCTGAGCTGAGATGGTGCTGGGCTCTGGGAAAATCCCTTCTCTGGGTGCCTAAAAGGTATCTGGAGGCTAAATTGATTTTGAGCAAGGAATTTTCGCTCCTGCTCAGGCTTGCTGGGCCGTGGGCGTGGGACCGTGTGGGTGTGTTTGGGAGTTTGTGGAGAGGGGGTGGGGTTGGAGGGGAATCTTTCCTGTCCCCCCATTCTGAAAAGTAAAATTTAACTTTCCTGTTTACAAAATACCAGCCATTGTCTCGCCTTGCTCCCCGTCACCCTGTAGGCTCCGGAGGATTTTGTTGAAGCAAAAGATAATGTCTTAAGTATTTAAACATGTTGGACCACGCATACATCCGTGCACTGCGTCGCGGGCTGGTTTTTTTTTTTTTTCCTCTTGTCCCCTCCCTCCCTTCCTTTTTTCCTTTTACCAAAGTATATTCATCAAACTGCTGAGTTGGAAAGATTTGTAATGAGTTTTTGAGCTGTACGACTGTTTTTTTTTTTCCCCTCTCCCCCCGCCCTCTCCCTCTTTCTAAATCTTCATCTGACATTAAATAAAGCAAATCCCAAACAGATTAACTGTCGCACGGTTCTGCTCTGTCTCCTCAGTGTGTTTGCAGGTCTGGCGGGGGGCCGGGCGGCGGCGGCAGCGGCGGTGGCAGCGGTGGGAGATGCGCAGGCGGCCCGCGGAGGCCCATGTGGCGCTCTAGGTGGGATGCCAGCGTCCTGAAGGCCGAGGCCCTGGCCCTGCTCCCCTGCGGCCTGGGCATGGCGTTCTCCCAGTCCCACGTGATGGCCGCCCGGCGGCACCAGCACAGCCGGCTCATCATCGAGGTGGACGAGTACAGCGCCAACCCCACCCAGGCCTTCACCTTCTACAACATCAACCAGGGCCGCTTCCAGCCGCCCCACGTGCAGATGTGAGTGAGCGGCGGGGGGAGCCTGCGGGGCAGGGGGCGTGGGGTGTGGGGGGTTAGGGACTTGGGTGCCCCTGCGCACACTGCCTGGGTGCTCGTGCACTGAGCGTGCTCTGCAGCGCCCGGAGTTAGTCGGTCCTGGCAGGTCCCGGGCCCACACATCTGCTGGGCCACATCAGGGCCCCCCGGGTGTGCGGTTTATGAGCCCTGGCGTGACTTACTCCGATGGGGAGACTGAGTCCCAGAAAGGGAAAGGTCTTGCCACAGGCCCCATGACAGGTTATCCCGGGCCACCTGTCTCTCCCTGCCCCTCCTGTCACCTGTATCCCGGTGCTTCTGTGGGGCGGCGTTCAGGTGCTCACGTGGGGTCCCCGCTGCTGGCACTCGGGGAGACAGGAGAAGCCAGCAGGACTGCTTAGAGGAGGAACCCCCGGGGTCCCCAACCCCTGACCTGCGGGGTGGTGTGGGGCACACAGACACAGACCCAGGGCAGCGCCAATGGCCACTCCTTCCTGTGCTGGAGGCCCCGGAAAGGGCTGCAGGGAGACCATTCATCAGAAAGGCCTGGCAGGTGCAGGGGCGGGGCGCGCGCCGTGGGCGCAGTGACTTCCTGGCGCTCGCTCTGGGTGGCGTTCACTTCTGTGGCGGCTGCAGGGCCACCTCGGAAGCTGCCTGCTGTATCTTTTCGTAGACTTCTACCTGGGGAACTGGTTTTGTTTTTGTTTTGGGGGCCAGATCGGTGGGCCGGGGCAGGATGCCCATGCCGGGTCTCAGGAGCGCCACTCCATAGGTCTCTGGGGCCTCCAGCCCTGGCGGGGGCGCTGCAGGGCGTGGCGGGCCAGCTTCTCTCTTTTTGTTGGAGGGTTTGGGCCTCCAGCCAGGTGGGTCGGATGTGGCCACGCCTGAGGTCCCTGGAAGCTGGTCACTCCTGCCTGGGCTGGGCAGATGCCCAGGGAGACTCTAGTCTGAGAACAGAGGCAAAGGACTAGGAAGACAGGAGAGAGGAGGACGAGAAGGTGTCTGCTAGTTTGGGGGGAACCGGAAAGGACCCTCCAGGGAAGAGGACTTCCAGGTTGAGACCCAGAGGAGAGGAGCCAGGTGGGAAGAGGAATGAGGAGGACCCGCGGCAGGCAGGAGCAGCAGGGTGGAGCCCAGAGGAAGCTGGGAGACGCCGTGGCTGAGCACTGCAGAGACGCCCAGCTTGGCAAGAGGGGTCCATGCAGGAGACACCACAGACCCCCACAGGCCAGGGGGCTCCTGAGGAAGGGCAGGGAGTAAATGACAGGAGAGAGAGGTGGCTTCCCTCATCTAACCAGTGAGCAATGGAGGCCCCTTTACTCCCTTCCTTCCTTCCTTCCTTCCTTCCTTCCTTCCTTCTCTCCTTCCTCCTTTCATTCATGCTGGATCTTTGAGAGCAGCCAGGTAGCTTGCTGGTTATGAACTCAGGTCCCGAGCTGGCCTGCCTGGGTGGACCTCGTACCTCTTGGTGCCTCAGTTTCTCCAACCATAAAGTTTGCTTGTGCTGGCTGCAGTAGGTCAGTATGCCTAGATCGTGGTCAGGTGGGTGGCAGATGCGGAGTGTCACAAGCCCACGTCGGGCCCGGGCTCGGGGCTCAGTGCTTGGCACAGGGCAGTGAGCCTGCGTCCCGGCAGATGCAGACAGGCAGCAAGGGGGTCCCAAAGCTGTCTCATAGCATGTGACGCTGGTGCCATGGAGAAAAGGCACAGTGGCTTTCTGGTGGTCCAGCTGGCTCCCCCGGGGTCTGGACCATGCCTCTCTGCCTGCCCTGTGTGCTGCCTCCCCAGGCAAGAGGGACCCTGGGGTCCGGGCAGGGCTGTGGGAAGAGAGCACTAGCTGGGAGCTCCACCTTTCAGCCACAACTTCGCTGAGGGAGGTGAGGCCTGGGGGTGGGGCCCAGGGACTCTGGGGGCTGCTGCCTCCCTCCCACCCCTTCTTTCCGACTCCAGCCCAGAGCTTGGGGAGGTACACAGGCATGGGGGGCGGCTAAGCGGGTTTCCATGGCAAGTCACCGCCGGGCCACGGGGACAGGCTCTGAGGACGGCTGTGCTTCCCCGCGTGTGATTTATCGACGCCCTGGGCTTTGTCTCCGGGGTGAGGGAGCTAGGGGGCCTTATTTAATAAATCCACAATTTATATTTAATAACAACAGTGACAGTCCGAACGTGGCCTCTGATTGAGCCGTGTGATTTATGCAGTTGCCCCAGGGACCCTGCTGGGACTGAGGCCGCTTTTGCCTCAGTGATGAATCTCCAAGTGTCTGCAACGAGGCCTCGGGCTGTGCGTCCTGAGGCCAAAGGGGCTCCACTGCGGGGCGGGGTGGGTCCTCCAGGCACCAGGCCGTTGGTCCTGGGTGCAGGTGTAGCCCGGTGGTCAGGGGAGTGAATGTTAGAGGACAGGGTTATAGGTCAGCTACTGAGGTGCCCCTCGATGCTTGGTGTTAGGCACCATAGTGCTGCTTCTCTCTGCCATTTAGGCAGCATGGTAGAGACCTGGGTCACCCCGTTAGAGACCCTTAGCGCCCCTCTGCCTGTGCTGGGGCCTGGAGAGTGGGGGCGGGGCAGGCCTGGAGGAGCCCCTTGCTCCCTTGTTCCCAACCCTTCCAGCTGCGCCGGGTTGGCACCCAATCCTCTCCCTGTGGAGGAGGTAACCAAGACTGGGCACATGAAGGGGGGCACACGGGCCAGGGGCCCCACTCCCACTCAGCACCACACAGCCTGACTTCTCGCTTTGAGTTCCAGAGGCAGCAGGCTCAGCCCGCAGCCCTGTGGGGCATGCGACGCACCCAGGCGCGGGAGGACTCTGGCCCGGCACATCTGGCTCTTAGCTCTCCCTGCCTCCCCGTCTCGCGTGGCCACGGAGGCAGTAGGTGCTCCGGTTTCCTCCACGTCCCGCTCTTCCTCCTGCCCCTGCTCTTTGCCCACGCCATCCCCTCTGCCTCTCCGGTTCTTTGCCCTCCTTGTTCTGCAGCCTTCACTCCCTGACCCCTCCTGAGACCAGGTCACAACCCCCCACCCCCCGGCCCCACCCCAGCTCTAGGGGCCCCCCGGCCCCCTTCGGGGCATGTGGGGCGGTCAGTGCTTACCCATTCCTGCTTCCCGGCCGCCTCACACAGTGAGTGGGCAGAAGGGAGGAAAAGGGAGCAAGGAGGAGGCAGAGAGATGGCAGCAGGAGGGCGGGGATGCAGGACCTGGAGGCCCAGCAGCGTTTGCCCTGAGTGGAGCTGCCCATTGCAGGGGGAGGAGCCAGCTGACTGGAAGCCCCCGGGGCCCAGGAGGGCAGGGCGGCTGGCCCACTTTGGAAGAGCACTGGGGAGCAGGGAATCAGGGGAGTTGTTGTATGATATGGAGCCAGCCCGCCACTGCCCCTCCCCGGGCCTCAGTTTCCCCATTTGTAAAATTCTTTTTTTTTTTTTTCAACACTGGGGGTTGAATCCAGGGCCTCTCGCTTGCATCTGCAAGTGCTGGACCACTGAGCTGCACTCCCAGTCCATTTTTCTTACTTTTTTGAGACAGGGTCTCACCAAGTCACATAGACTGCCTCTAGTCTCGAACCTGCGATTCTCCTGCCTCTGTCTCCCGTGCCGCTGGGATTACAGGCGTGCGCCACCGCGCCCAGCCCCATTTGTAAAATTCTTATGGATGCTAAGTCACACTGCTGGATGTGTCGGTGGAACTTTGGACTTCAGAGTGGCCCATTTCCCCGTGATTAGGGTGACGGGTTCAGCCCCTCTTTTTCTGGTGCTCCTGCAGGGGTTTGGGAGCAGCGACTGCACTGCCAGTGGCTTCTGGGGAGAGGGTCAGGAGCAGGCAGGGGACACTGTGCGGCATCAGGGTCAGTTAGGTTCTCCTTGCATCCCAAAGAGGGGCTTGTCCCCACCATGCACAGTGGGTGGGAGCCTGGGGGAGGGCAGCACAGGGGTCACTATGCTGGGTGCCAGCTTGGGCCTGTCTGGGCACTGGAGGCCACGTTCTCTCTCCCACCTTGTTATCATTGGAAGATCAGGACAGGTGTTAGGTTGTGGAGACCTTTTCTGTGGTACAGGTGGAAGGGGCTCGAACCCAGGGCCTTGCACATGCTTTTTGCAAATGCTCTACCACTGGGCTACACCCCAACCCCTTTTTGATTTTGATTTTGATTTTTTTGTGGTACTGGGGGTTGAACTCAGGGCCTCGCACTTGCATGCTGTGCAAGTGCTGGACCACTGAGCTGCACCCTCAGCCCATTTTCTTACTTTTTTTGAGACAGAGTCTCGCTAAATTACGCAGACTGCCTCTGGTCTCGAACTTGCGATTCTCCTGCCTCCTCCTCCCAAGCCTCTGGGATTACAGGTGTGCGCCACCGCGCCTGGCTGATTTTTTGCTTTGAGACAGGGTCTTGCTAAGTTGTGCAGGCTGCTTCTGGCCCCAACCTTGCAATTCTCCTGCCTCTGTCTCCTGAGTGGCTGGGATTACAGGCATTCAGCACCGTGCCTGGCTCTCATGGTGGCTTTAAGGCTCTGAGTCACCCCACCAGGCAGAAGCCTCAAGGAAGTTGGGTCTGGCTCCAGGAAAGAAAGAACATTTGTTTCTATACCTTCTGTCTCATCCCTGTAGAATGTCACTAGGAAAAAACCATTTTGCTTAGTTTTTTGTTTTCTTACCACAAGAAGATGTTAGGGGTTAGGGGCCTGAATTCCTGCCGTGAAGCGCTAGGTTCAAATCCTAGTCTTTAGCTTATTCGCTGGGACCTTGTGGGTCAGACTTCCTTTTCTGGGCCATGGTTGCTGAGTTTGTAAGGCTGTGGTGACTCAGGTGTTAGCTGGGGTTTTGTCACTGCAGGTATCAGAAACACATCTTAAGTTGCTTTACGGATGAACAGGAGTTTCCTGGCCCCCGGAGTTAGCTAGGAAGTTCAGGTGCGGGTCAGTTTCAGGCACAGCTGGATCCAGGAGTCCAACGATGACCTCTTGTGGACTTTTTTTTTTCTGTATCTGTTCTGTTTGCTTCCTCATTTCTAAACACAGGCAAGTTTCTGGGAGCTCCCTGCTAGCGGCCTCTGGGGTGTCCTCTCTGCAGTGCGTCCCTTAGAGCTAGCAGGTATTTAGCATTCAGCACCCTTCTGTAAGCATCTGTCCATAAACTGATGGAAAGAAAGGGAGTAAGCTCTGGAAATAGCCCAGCCTGGTACGAGTTTTGGAACTTCATTTTAGCTCCACCAGTTTCCATGGCTGAGATGATAGGTACATCGGACTTTCCGGGGCCTCAGTTTCCTCATCTGTAAAATGAAGACAGTGATAGTTTGCTGCCAGGATGGTCAACAGAAGGGTGGAAAAGAGCAATTGCATGTGAAATGCTCAAGACGTAATGAGCTCAAGACGTAATGAGCTCCGCAAGTGGAGATCCACGAAGACGGCATCGTTAGTACTTGAAGGCTGAGTATTTCTTACAATCCAAATAGCTGGAGGACTGAGCAGGGAGATAAGACTCCAATTTTTGCTCCGGGGATTGCTAGGTTTGCATCTCTGGGAGCTCAGAAGCCTTGGGGCAGGGGAAATAAGGCAGAGTTAATTAAAGAGTTCTGATTTCAGCAGCAGGCCCAGCAACCAGAGCCCCTGGCTGCCTAGCGGCGCGCGGGAGCTGCAGCTGGCTCCAGGCTCTTCTGCCAGGAGGAAAGTCTGCGGAGGATGCCAAGTGCGCTCCACGTCTCTCACTTCTTTGTCTCTCTTTGACTTGGTCTTTGTCACTTTGTACCACCTTTGGGGGGTGGTTGGGTGGAAGGAGAGAGAACCAATGGATTTGATTGGCTCCCGTGAGTTCCTGTGCCAGACCTGGTAGGGATTGGCTGCCCTTGGTCCAATCAGCTGTGTCAAGGACAGGCAGCTGGTACTGGTAGAGCCCCAGCCAGCAGCTACCTGCAAGACTGTGTTGGGGAGAGGGGTCCCTGTGGGAATTCCTGGGAGAGAGATTTTGGCTTCCAGACCAGCTTAGGCACTGCCTCCTGCTGGATGCTCCTGGGGGGACCCAGGGCAGGTTAGGGCCTTCGCTGGCCCCCAGTCCCTCCGCCGCCCTGTCAAACCTGGTGGCTGTGTGGTCCCTGTCTGGCCAAGTCTGTATCTGCCATCGGTCTGTGGGTGATCACCAAGCCTGGCTCATCCTTGTGGCCCCCCCTTAAGCTCAGGGCTGGCACCGAGCAGGCGTGCAGGATGGATTGTGCTGCAGAACAAGTGGAGAGAGAAGAAGACAGAGCCCCTGCGCCCTCCTGGCCGGTCACCATGGGGTTCAACAGGGAATTTCCGGTTCTCCCCAGCCGGCCCAGCTCCTGCCTGATGGGATTCTGTCTTGACTTAACAACGTCCAGGAAGGGGTCCAGGCCCTCCCTGCCATCTTGACTCTGGGGCGGGGTGCGGGAGAAGCTTGTGCGGGGCCTTCACCTGCAGTGGATCCAGCGTCTGATGCCTCTGCTCCCGCACATTAGCATGCTGAACCCACGTCTCTCCCAAGGTGTTAATTAAATTTCTACGAAGTATATTGTCTGAAAAAAAAAAAAGGATAATTAGAAAGATGTCTTTAAAAGTATTTATGTAACTGATACGGTGCTGCTTTTGGTTTGCTGCATAATTAGATTGAAACACAACTCCTCGAGTGGCATACTCATTCGGAGACAGCCGCTTGTTGAAACGTCATTGCCTTGTTTTTGAGCGTTGGGAGCCTGGCGAAGTCATTCAGCTGGGGAGACAGCGTGTGGCGGGACAAGCCAGGACTGGGGGCCTCAGCCCCGGCCACGCTCACACCCTGGGGAACCCGGGACGGCCTTCTCAGCCTGTGGGACATCAGTGTCCTTGACTGGAAAATACGTGGCCACAAGGGCGCCCCGGGAGCAAGGACTTACCTTCCCGCCTCTATTGTTAATTTTTGGGTGTTTTTTTGCCAGGGGAGGTTGCTCCATTTTACAGATGGGCAAACCCAGGCCATGTATTTTTCTTAAGGTCACACCTACAGGGCCCCAGAGCCGGGGTCAGCAGACCGCCTTCTGCCTCTGGGGTGCTGTCTCACGCAATCCTGGAAGGCCATCCATCTCAAAATGATCAGGCTGTCATGGTTTTGAAAAACTGCCATCTGCCTTTGGGTGCCTTTCTGTCACACGCCCCTGGGTACCCCTCTGCCCGGGTTTCTCCTCGGACACTGCTGCATGGGCTCTGCTCGGCTGGGGTCAGTTCTCTTCACTGGGCTGTGGACTGCAATCAGTGCGTCCTCAGTGGACCAATAGTGCCCCCCAGGGGTGAAAGCTGGTTTTGGAGGGTGAAAAAAGATCTAACCCTTCTCAGATCCAAAGCACAGACATCCAGCACGGAGGCAGCGTGTCTGGGGGGTTAAAGCTGCGTGGGAGGAGGTGGCAATGAACCACAGGTTGGGTCGCGGCTTTAGTCCAGAGCACGTGGGCTGTGGTAATAGAAGCTGTGCCTGGGTGCAGGGACAAGCCACGCACCCATCATCTCTTTGCCCTCACCGAGGCTAGAAACTGAGGCACTGGGGACAAAAGTGTTTTGCCTGGCTAGTGAGTGAGAGTCGGGCACCGGACCCAGGTGGGACCCCTGGAAGGCCGGGCGCTCTGTCCGCTGTCTGGTTGGAGCCCCTCTGCCTTGATGGGACCCTGAGCCGCAGCCTTGCCTGCCTCTGGAGACGGAGCCTCTGCGGCCTCCGTGACCTCGGTGCCTTCTCTCCCCGCAGGGTGGACCCAGTGCCTCACGATGCCCCCAAGCCACCTGGCTACACTCGCTTCGTGTGCGTCTCTGACACCCACTCAAGGACGGACCCCATCCAGATGCCCTATGGCGACGTGCTCATCCACGCCGGGGACTTCACGGAGCTGGGGCTCCCGAGCGAGGTGAAGAAGTTCAACGAATGGCTGGGTAGGTCCCTTGGCGGGCGGCCGGGCGTGCGGAGGACACGGGCCCCGTCCTCCGCCCTGCGGCTTTCCTGCCTGCTCTGCCCGGCACCCGTCCTGGGCCTTTTCCTACCCGCCTGCCCTGACCTGTCGGCCTGGGGCCCGGGCTTCTCTCTCCCTCCCACCTCTGACCTCCCTTGCCGGAGCTTCTCTGCTGTGACTTCCCATCTGTTTGTGAGGTTTCTCTTGGCCTGGGAGGCCCCATCCCGAAGGGCCTTTGCTCGGGTTTGGCTGTGCCCTCCCGGGTGGTGTGTCTAAGCCCAGAGTGCCTGGCGTAGGTAGGTACTGAGTAAATAGTTGGTGCATGAGAGACTGGCAGAGTGGGTGAATGAATGAATGACTTTTTGGGAATGGCAGTGCCAGGGCAGGTACTCAGCCAGTTTATACTCATAGCTCAGCCATTCCATGAGGGGAACCCTCAGCCTCTGTGGCCCCTGGGGCTGCCCAGGGAACCAGTGGTGGGCTCCTCCCATGGGCGGCCCTTGGCACAGGCAGCTGGGTGCGGCCCTGCACAGTGGGCGACGGTGGGCATTGTGGTTTACAAGCACATCCCGGGGTTTTGTCTTTGTGCTTTTTTCCAAAATAAGACAGAGAGGAACCTGGTGGACCCTGGGAGAATCCGCTTGCTTGGGAATCCAGTGGACCTCCCAGGGAGGCCTCTCTGTCTCCACCCAGGGGACAGACGGGCGGCCCCTGAGCAGCCCGGCATAGGGGCCTGCTGTCATGGAGACGTGTGTGCGGGACGACCCTCCTCCATAACCAGCCCCTGTGGCCTCCAGACGTCCCTCCTGCCTCCCCAGCGGCACCACGCTGTGCAATTGGAGCTGCGGAGCAGAGGGTCTGCAGCGAGGTGGGGTGGCCCCAGGGGGTGCAGGGTCCAGCTTTGCCAGTGGGGCAAATATTTGCAAGAAGGCTTCTCCTCCACTCGGCTGGCTCAGTGCTTTAAATATTGATTTTTCGTGGGAAATTCCACTTGGGGTTTTCTGGGCGGTCTGAGCCACAGCGACTAGCCGGTGGTCTGCTCCAGGCTGCTGGGTTGGCCAGCCCTGGGGACGCTTTGCCCAGGTGGCTCCTTATGCCACCTGCTGTGGGTCTCAGAAGATGGGAGGCTCTGCTTCGCTGGGCCAGGGGTCTGTGTTCAAGGCAGACAGCTTCAGTCAGAGGAGGCAGAGGAGAATTGAGGTTCTCGAGGGTACAGCCGGGCCAAGACGTGCATCCGATAATTTGGAGCAAACGAAAGGGGGGAACCAAACAATCCAGGTGCCCCGAGTGTGGCTGGGCGTGGCAGGAGGAGAGGTTTCAGGAGAGGGACGGCGCAGGCCATGGTGTGCCGGGGCCTCCAGGACAGAGGAGCGATGTGTCAGGGCTGCCGCAAAGGGATTGGGGGGAAGACCATGGTGATGACAGGCCAGTGAGGGGGACCAGGAAGGGCGGCAGCCTGGGAGGCCAGTGCACTCAGCTGGGCATCTTGGAAAGATTCCCACCTGCCGGTTCCCGGAGGGAAGGATGCTGGGCTGTGGCACTGCGGGAGGCGCCTGCTTCCTGAGCTGCCCTGAAGTGGGGTGAGTTTTTTTGCCTGGCTGTGATGGTGGAGCGGGCGACCTTCTTGAGCTTTCCCAAAAGCTGCTTCTCCCCGGCTCCCTCCCTTTCGCTACCTCAAAGTGTTCGTAGACGTCGGGGCTGGTAGAAGTCAGGGTTGTCACTCGGGGGTGGGCTGCAGAGGATGCAGTGAGACAGGTGTCTGCCTGGGATGGTGGCCAGGGTTGTTTCGCTGGGTGTTCACGGGACCCATGTGGAGGACGGCACAGGTTTGGTGAGCCTGGGGCAGCTCGTACAGCGCCGGGAGGACCATCCTGGCAGAGGGCACCGCGGCTGCAAAGGCCCTGAAGTGGGACTGAGGGACAAAACCCTGGGATGTGCTTGTAAACCACATGGCCCACTGTCCCCCACTGCACAGAGCTGCCCATAGGAGGAGCTCATCACTGGCTCCCTGGGCCCCCTCAGGGGCCACAGAGGCTGAGGGTTCCCTTCACAGAGTGGCTGACGATTTGCACGTGAGAACAGGAGCGGCAGCTCCTTCACGCGAGGCCGTGGGCAACTGATCTTTGGGAGCTCTCCCATGGCACGAAGGGAGGCTTGGGGTCCTGGTTGAGAGATGCTCTGTGTGCTGGTTTGGTGCCTCTGGCCAGGTGTATTTATGTCTGTGGTTGTTAGGTGCCATTGAGTCGGTATCCGACTCATAGCGACCCTACGTACAGTAGGGGAAACGCTATTGTCAGTGCTTCTCTGCTGTTCATAGGGTTTTCAATGGCGGGTTGATTTTTGGGAGTGGGTTGCCGGGTCCTTCTTTATGTCTAGAGCTAGCGTTTACGGAGCGTTAAGTATGTGCCAGGCACTGCGGAATGCCATCATTTTTTTTTTTTAAATTAGAAATTTTTAATGTACATCATAATGTGATTCATTTTGACATGCTTTTCA